>JAUJYT010001021.1:0-13577 GCA_033996565.1 Nanhermannia nana
CATTTTGCTCGATTTGGCCGAAAGCTTCAATTATTTCATTTAATTTTATTTCAATTTATCATATTTAGAACTTGCGTCACAAAAAGAAATTAATGTATAGTTAATAGTTTTTTGGGTCAAACTTATGTGAATTATGAGAGTTTGTATCGAGGTTGGTATAAGGAGCTAAAAAAGCTATAATACATTATTATTTAGTCAATATTATTCAATTATTTAGAAATGTTACTCAATTTGAATTGTTCTATTGTTAACCAGTGCCCAGCACTCCATCCTAACCAAACCAAATCTACTTCAATAATAATTAGTTAGTTTGAGTTAGGATCACTTAGCGAAATGAAAGTCAAAATGGAAAAAGTTACCCAAAACAAAAAAAAGTGAAAAATAATTCTTATATTATTGTAAAAGTAAAATGAGAGTGAAAATAAATCTGTAAAATTTAAAAAAGAATTTCTCAGCATTTCCTTCACTAGTTGAAGCAATGGTTACTGGTCATAATTGGCTGGTCCAGTATGACATTCGATTGAGTAAAGATTGTTTCCCTGTATAGCAGATATATATTGCACTAATACCTAACATAAACTTAACTCTATAAAGGGTTAAGTATTACTGCAATACTATGTGCTATACAGGAAAGCAATCTTCCTCATCGAAAGTCATACTGGACTATATCCGTCATAATTTAGTAAATGCCCATTTTTGTTGCCTAAGCGATTACGGGCGACTCATCAACTTTCTATTTACTGTTTTATCAATAAAAGGACTAAGACGTGATAAGACATTGTGAGAGGCCGTGCGATGTTAAGGTCTTAAGAATTAGTAAATGTGGTAACACATTATAAAATAGAGTATTAAAATTTTTGATGCTTAGTCACGTGATAATGATTTTTTTGTAATTTTCTTTAACATTAGCTCTATGGACAAGAGTTAAACTTTGAAAATTTATTTACCTATCGGGCCCTGAAGTTTAAGACATGAGATTTGGCTTACTGTTAGCTATTGTTGTGATGAAGTTCCATATATATATATGGAAAGGGCTTGTTATACTGAATTCAAATATGTAATTCATTTGAATGTAGGTGTCGCTGTTGTGGACTTGTTAGTACTTTTATTTTTGAACTTTGACCCTTTATAACTCATACCACAGGTCGTGTCCCAGGGTTTTTTTTAAAAACCTCATCACAACAATAGCTAACAGTAAGCCAAATCTCATGTCTTAAACTTCAGGACCCGATAGGTAAATAAATTTTCAAAGTTTAACTCTTGTCCATAGAGCTAATGTTAAATAAAATTACAAAAAAATCATTATCACGTAAGTACTACCTATTTCTTTGAAAACTCACATTTTATTAAGATATATACTTTTGTGTGTCGCATAAGTTATATCTTTAGCCAACTGTACAGCTTTATATACAGGTATTTCATTATGAGAAATAATTTTTTATCTTATTATTGGTTTCGTTCAATTTTTTGAGTACAGCTCATATAAATATTAACTTTAAGCTGCTATACGTGAAAGTATATATTTTAAAGCGAGAGTTTTCAAAGAAATAGGTAGTACTTGTCATATATTTTTTTAATGCAATAAATTATAATATTATAACTTATAATTATTAGACTTTAATCATTTATCATTTTATTTTCGGGTCCGCTTTTGCGTTAGGGTCGCCGAGTTAAACCCCAAGGGGCCCACTTTCCTATTCACTTTTATCAAATTAAACTATTTTTCAATTTTACATCAAATATGATTTTAAATGACGAGAGACAGAGACAGACAAACAGACATATTTATTCTTTAAATAAGTTAATGATGAGAATGCGTTTGACTTTTCTCAACTCGAATAGTCTTTGGATAACTCTACCTCTCGATAGCCGTCTGATTTTTGAATGTAATAATAAGCTCTGATTTTCGGAACCCATTTCATCGAACAAGCATTTGAAAAGTCTACAGTTGAATGTATTTGATTTAATTAAATTAAGGCTCGGAATAAATGAAATCCTTTCCTATTAATTGCTTGACACGACTCCAAATGCGGTATAAGTTTTGATGGTTTGATCGCTTCATTTACGAAACTTTCCGTAAATGTCAAAAATGGCTGATATATTGTTATTTACGATTCAAATGAATCCATACTCGAGATACTCTCTTCATTGTATTTTAAATTATATAATAAAATCTTTTAAAACTCCTTTGCGGCCCGTTTTACATTCAAATATTCAAGAGCTCTCGGCCCACCTGATAACTGTTCGCGGACCGCAAAAGGCAGGGAACCTATGATCTAATACATGAATTGACCGAAAATGAGTCAGATATTTAATTGTTTAAAAATGCTTTTGAACTTAAAACTAAAATTGCCTCTAAAGGAAAGAAAATCTGTGGAAAATCTAAGGGATGAGAAGAATCAAAGAATTCCATTAAAAATAAGTTGTGTTCAGTTTGTAGGTCATTGAACTTTAACTCTTAGAAATGAAACAAAACTTTTTAGAGTAAAATAGAAATTGAATTTATAATATAAGTCTAAATTTAATTTATATGGTCTTAAACATTGCTATTGTCTGTTTTGTATTGAATAGTTTTGTTTGATTTTATTTTATATATATTTATGTTACACGCGGTTTGGGCTCAGCCGCGGGTAACACACTTTTGGTCTGGAGTCCGTCGTACGTTAGTTTAGTTTTTAGTTCAAACACTTTATAACTTGCAATTATTATTATTAACACTGATGTAAAATTCAATAAACTGTGTAAATCAGATTTAACTTAATTGCTGATAACGTGTGGGTTGAGTGGACACCACTTCTATACCCAATCTCAACACGTGCTGACCAGAGCTTTTTGAGTAAACTCAAACAATTGAGTTTAACTCAAATTATTTTGAGTTTGAGTTTAAGTCTATCTAAACTCAAACTCAAATAAAGTATTTTTTCGAAAAAACTTAAACTCAAACTTAAATTCAAAATAAAATTTTAAAAAACTTAAACTTAAACTCAAATTACAAGAAAAACTCAAATGATTTGTGTTTAAATTCTTAGAATTTGAGAGTGAATTAAACCTGATTTTATGATAAGACATCCAATACTTAATCCTTAATTCATAAACATTTAAAGTCATAATTATGCAGAACAAGTTATGAACCTTTGGGGGCTTTGAATTTCTTGAAAATCTGAGGAGTGGGTCAAAAATTCATCGGTTTTCTATGAATTTCTGTTTGTTAAAGGTTTTCTGATTTAATGATTCGAAAAAATTTAGAATTTTAATCAAAATCAAAGTGGATAAAGTCTATTTTTTTAGTTTTTCAGAAAAACAAAAGGAGGTCCAGTGCACACACTTTTGATTTTCAATTTCCCTATGGGGTGGATACCCCCTGGGCCTCAGCATATATGGTCATTATATACAATTTTAAACTATTTTCTTTGTTTACTTTAAACTATTATTTAACATATTCAAAACTATTTTTCGTAAAGATTTTGATTTAAAATTTGAGTATTTTTTGGTAAATTTAATTTTAACATTAGATTTAAAAAACTCAAATAAACTTTAACTTAAACTCAAATTAATTAAAATTTTCTAACTCTAAAAGATCTGGTGCTGACTGTCACTAAAGTGAATTAACAATACTTCAAAGTCTTCTCCACTTTTCAAACAAACTCAAAATAAATTGAAATTACTTATACTTAAAATTTTAATTAAATTAAAACAAATGACAAATGAATTAAAACTTTAAAACTTTACTTTAATTAAAACAAAATTTTTAGAAAATTAAATAAATTGAAATACAGGCTTTATACAGAGCGGTGGCAGTTCCGACTCTGAAACCTCTTGAAAAAAAAGTTAGACAAAGACTGGCACAAAGGTTAGGCATAAACTGAGCAAATGATTAATATTTTTAACGCCTTTTATACGAACATTTTATCTATTATTAAAAACTAGTTTTCTAAAAATATCAATAATTAGTACTCAAAATGAAACTCATGTTTAGGATTAGTCTTTATCTCTAATAAACTAAAAGTTCTTTCAAAAGTTGTAATACTTTACGCACAGTTGGGTCACTTCGCCATAATATTTAAATAAATGATTCAAAAATTGCTTAATAATAATAATTGGATTCAGTTCTTTTAATGTTTTGAAACTCATATTAAATAATTATTTATTTGTACAGTCTTTCACAAAAAGGTTTCAAACAGTTTTTTTTGGCTTTTCTAGCAGTAAAAACAAATAAATTTTGATGAAATTTTTTTGAGTGAAAAATAGTTGGTACGCATCTTTTTACAAAGTGAATTGAATCAGCACATATTACTCTATAATTTATGAAGCTAAATATTACAAGTAAAATTTATCATTGATTGTGAAATTCTAATCAATAGTCTTTTATTTATTCTAAAAATGATTGGACACGTATATTTTTGTTTGCCTCAAAAATTAACCGTTCAAGAGTTATAGAACTCTAAACTTTAAAATTTGAGAAATCGAATTGAGTATAACCTGCCAATGCCTTAACCGATTTTTATGAATTTGGTATCAATCGAAAGCTATTTCAAAGTTAATTTAACATATCTTCTCCGAAATAGAATTACATTATAGTTTTTAATCTATTTGACAAAATTTATTTTTCTATTATAAAAATGATTGATAGTAAAGACTAATATAATGTAAGTTAACATTCATTTTTTTACTATCGAAAAATAAGTTTTGTCAAATAGATTAAAAACTATAATTCTATTTCGGAGATATATTAAAATAACTTTGAAATAGCTTTCGATTGATCCCAATTCTATAACAATGGGTTAAGTGATTGGCAGACTATACTCAACTCAATTTCTCAAATTTTCAAGTTTAGAGTTCTAATAAAGTAGACTTTAAAGTATTCTGAATCTCATTTCAATAAATTATACAACAGTACAGGTATATCAGTGTGTATCACATTAATTCAATAAGTTTATAATGAACTCAAAACTATAGAAAGAATATAAAAATAATTTTTAAAGTATTATTAAACATGAAATGTGTATATGTGTTGCGATTCTTATAAGTTTATTAGTCTTCAATAGTTTCAATATCTGTTTGTTGTTCAACACCATTGAGTTCATTGAGTTCATTGATGGCAATCTGGTATTGAGTTCTCCAATAGTTGGGTTCACTATTATCTCCATAAACACTGCAAACAAACTTAATTATATTCATTTTACTGAACTCCTGTTCTGCCCTAAAACCCCATTTGAATTCGTGAGCAATCGGTTCACTTCTTGGTATTTTTTGGTACTTTAGATACAACTGTCGAACCCATAATTCAGTCAATAATTTCTTGACAGTAATACCAGATTCGCCTGAAATCAAATGCAACAGAAATTAGATTTCAATTTGAAACACAAAACAATGCAAAACAATATAAAACAATGGAAAACAATGCAAAACAATGCAAACAATATAAAACAATGGAATACAATATAAAATACCACTAATTTGTAAGGTTTGCTGTTTTGAGTTGACATCGAATCCTAGTTTTGCCAAAAACTTCCACATCAGTTGTTCGTGAATTGATTGTCCGCTCATAAAAATAAGCGCCAAAACTGTGGTCAAGAGCGCCGACCGATAGTGTTGTTGTTCTGGTATTGAATCGCAATCAACCGATTCATTGATGCCATCGATGGACAGATTGTTCACTAATATAAAAGAGTTGACAGTTTCGGGACATTCTTTCAAATCGATTGCGAATGACTTCCGAAGACTCGAACTTATCTGTAATTTAATAAACATTTTAAGTAAACATTAATTTCAATTCTCATTATTATTAAATATTAAATACTTTTTTAATAATAATTTCATGTGTTTTACGACTCAATGAGTTCTTGAGAATGGCTTTCAAGAGATCAGACCTCTTGATGGGCAGCTTCTTGTGGTCAGAAATGAGCACATATTTGACTCCATCGGAAACAATGCGATCCAATTGTTCTCTATTGAGCTCTGATTCATCTCCTGCTGACTCACATGCGGTTGTATTTAATCTTCTATTTGATGAACCGTTCGTTTGATTGCTTTCTGTGTCATACCTAACAATCGCTCGATTTCGTGAAGACATTTATAGTATTAATTATTGTTTTTATAATTGTTTTATCAAATATTATACAAATAATAATAATTATTATTTATTTGTTTTTATTTATATTGAAAGCAAACAAAAAGTGTAATTCAATTATGTTTAAAAAGCTTTTTATTAGTAATGAATGCATACAATAGTTAAAGAAAACTACAGATAAAAAGTACCAAAATTTGAGTAATACTTAACGCAAACTCAAAAACATGACTTTGATTTACCGCCAATTTCTCACATGTTATGAAATGCATTTCATTTTTTAAAAAAGTCATCATTTTTTGGTTACTTTTAACTATATTTAATTAGTAATAATTATTAATTAACATTTAAAATTAATAACGATTTTATATAATATTATATCAATGCTATTGAGACGCGTGTGGGGTCACGAGAGGTCATGTGTGGACCGACTGATTGACTGAATGGTGAACTGTTTGGTCAACCGTTTGGTCAACAGTTTGATCGACAGTTAAATTGAAAGCCAAAGCGTTACCGCACTGACAGCCAAACACCTGTTTTATTAAATAAATAATAAATAAAATAAAATGTTTGATAAAAACAATTAAATGAATACCAAAACTGTTTGAATTGCTTTCCATAAAGTGAATGACAAAAGTCTTTAAATGAAAGATAATTTAGAATTAGATATAAATGGAGTTTAATAATAGACATACAGTGTCGCAGACCTTTCATTTTGGTGCGAATAACTCACTAATGGTTTCATATTTGAGTTAATTATATTCAAAATAAATATTTTGTTTGAATTGTTTAACGCAATAAAAGCCTCACTGCTACTCAAAAGCCATTTGAGTTGAAGAACAGGCGAATGGTTTGTATCGAAAATAGTTAATGGCTTTTGATTAGCGATAGAATAGTAAGCAATTAATCCATCACTATATCCGACCAGAAAATGACATTTTGAACATTTATTGAACTCAATGGCTGTAACTCTCGCCCAAAGGCTATTGATTTCACTTTTAGCGTACATTTTCGGTAAATTACTCAACAATTGATGTCTCGTATACCGAATTACAGTCCCGTTATCTGTTCCGCAATAAAACTCTGACCATTGGTTTGGCTGACATTGAAAACATGTTATTTTGAAGTTTGCATCGAATCCTGAGTTTTGCAAAGTGTTCATAACTGAAAGACGGGTCACTTTCCACTGACTTGTGGGCGATACAGACAATTCATTGCTTTCGCCTAAACATCAGTTACAAATTATTTTTATATAAATTCTATGAAATTAAATTAAAAGTAGTTTTAATGCGAGTTTAAACCTTCAACTCTATTGACGGCCCATATCATCAAAATTGCCGTTTCGTCAATAGTTGCAAAATGTAATGATATCTCATTTAAGTCTAAGGATGCCATTTGAGTGATGGCCACAACGCTGCGATCGTGTCCTTTTCCAGTTCCGGCCGAGTTATAGGACGGAGACCTCAGTATAAACTTATTATTTTCTATAAGAACTTCTTTATGATAATGTGACTCTTCTTTGAGATCCCAGAGAGCGACCGATCCGTCAATCATTGCTGCGATGACTAGACTTTCGTGAGAAAAAGCGCTTACGATATGCGACCGACATATCAATACTTTTTCGGGTTGTTTTCGTGATAACAAATTCCATACAACAATAACTGATTTTTCTGCGGAGCCCGTAATTTTGGTTACATTTTGCACGCAAAATAAATATAAAGAATTAGTGAACGTATAACTTATGGCACATTTTTTTGCTAAACCCAAACATTTAAGAGTCGAATAACTGCTTGAGAATTGTTCTGCACCTGAAAAATGAATTAGAAATATAAGGATTTCTTTTAATGGATCGCATAATATGCCTATTGAATGAGTGTATGCCTAGACATGGTAGTCTTCGGGTTCAACCCGATTAAACCTGATTGCATGGGTTTAATCACGTTTTTTTGCTTAAATATTGTTTTATTGTAAATATTTTGAACATTTTCGTGATTTAAAAATGTTGAAACAGATTGTCGCTTATAATTAAATGGTGAACACCTAAAACACCTAAATATGCACTCGATTTTGTATTTCATTGGAGATATAGAGAGACATTTTCAATAATACATGTAATTTTTTGAATTTATTTACTAGAAATTGAAAATAAATTTTCGGTTTAAACCCGATAAACCTCGAATTGGCTCAAATTTTTAAAACCCGATTGAACTACCCCGAATCGGCGTGAAAATTAAACCCGAAAACTACCATATCTATGTATACCTGAAGGCAAACCAGTTTTATTATATTGATTCTCAAATTCACAATCAATTATAGCAGACATAATAGTTTGAGACTTTGCCAAAAACTTGTATAACTTGAACGGATCAATGTGTGGCTCGCGATATACTATTTGTTTCTCTTCCTCATCATTTCCTGCCTCTATTCTTGTGAACGAAGGATTTTGTGTCCATTTATTATTAACGACCACATACTCTGTTTGAATTTCAATGTCTTGTCGTTCACTTGTTTGACACGAGACTTGTTTGGTGTCTCTTCTGCCAAAAGTTCTTATGAATACGTCATAATTAATTGGCGGTAAATCACAATTAGTGAAACCTATTTTATTCAACTTAATTATCTCTAATAATTCATTTCCACGTTTAATGGCTTTATTCTTATGAACTTCTAATTCAGATTTTAATTGAGATTTTTTAAATTCAGCAATTGATAGAAAATTAGATTCATTGACTTGAGTTTGACTTTTTGTTGCTTTACTTCTCAAATTATTTTCTAATTCATCTGATTTGCCATAAGTCTCATCTTTTAAAAGATATTTGATTTGATTTATTTTTAGGAAAACTTAAAAATTTTTAATAAGTTCTCAAGACTTTCATTACCAGTTGATTACCTGTATTATTCTGATAATGAGATTCGAGTCGATCGTCAAATTGATTATCAGTCCAATTATTGTCAATTTCTTTCACTTCAACAAATTCCTTTTCGTTTTGGTCCTCCTCTTCTTCATCATCTTCTTCAAAGTCAGATTCATAGTCTTCGAAATCGTCGTAATAATCAGATCCATAGTCATCAGTTTGATTATCAGTTATATCATTTATTCTTTCATTCAATTCTGATTCTCGTATGGAAGGCGGCTCTGCCAGTATGCTCTGGGTTTTGATTCATTGAGTCAATTATTGTTTTATTTAATTTTATTAATTATATTAAACTTTTAATACCTCAGAAGATCTTCCATGATATTGTTTATATGAAGAATTAGTGTCTAATGCAGCCAATAATAGAGTTTGTTCATCAGATGAAACTTTATTCGTTAGAGTCTCTGAAGAGCTTGCATTGGTCTCTACTTTAGCTAAATATAGAGGAGAGTCAACGCTTTTCTTGATATTACTTTGTGTGACAACAGTTTGTTCCTGTTTTTTATTTGTTGTCTTTTTCTTATTCACAATTATTTCATTATTTTTTGATAATTTAGTATTTCTTGAAATCGGTTTATTATTCTGTTTAACAGTTAAGTTACTTTTTGTTGATGTGTTAACTGAAGAATTTGTGCTTTTATTTCCAACAGTTTTGACTATAGTTTTATTTGCAGTACTTTTTTTGCCTTCACTTACAGTAAGGCTAGTTATAGGCTTATTAATAGTTTTGTTGGTTGTATTCGAGGAAATTTTAGTATTTTTGTTAGTCACGAGATTTGGTTTTTGATTCACTTTTTCGTCAGTCTTTTGATTTGTTTGTGTCTATTAATTATTGAAAATTATTTATTCTTAATAGTGGTGTTATATGTTTTAAGTTCAATACCTGTGAAGTTGTTGGCTTTGAAACAGTATTTGTCTTAGAAGTAGTATTTGTCTTAGAAGTAGTATTTGTCTTAGAAGTGGTATTTGTCTTAGAAATAGGCTATTTATTCAAAAATTAATAAAACATGAAATATCAAAATTTCTTGACAATTGAAATGTTTTAGTTATTTTAGTTAATGATAACGTTCATAATTATTGAGAATAATTTATAATTTTTATGTAAAAACTTACTTTCTTTGATATGACTTTTTGTGACATTACTGAGATTTTTAAAATTTTCGTTAACTTTTCTTTATTAAACAATTTCTTATTTCACAATTAGATTTGTTACCAAAAAGTTGCAGACTTTGTGTTTATGACAACTTTGTATTTGTAGTTATGGTAATATAGAAAAATCAATAAATTCAATTTGTAATATACCTGCACATTGGTAGGTATTGTACCCTCACCTGCACATTGCATTTTATTTAAAATAAATTTAAGCAAATTTAAAAGTAATAAATTATTTATATAAATCTTTAACTCATTTTAGAAATATTTTTATTGTTTTCAAGGGTTTTCAATTGAACGGCTAGTTTGACACTTCCTTGAGATAGAAGTTGTCTATTATCTAATTAACAATAGCAGTCAATTATTTGATAAGCTTTACAGCAATACCAATGCCTAAAATGATTGTTTCTTTTAATTAATAAGAAAGCATTGAACCGAAAACATTATTTAGAAAAATACTTTAGATTTAAGAATATGTAAAACTTGCATCTGTTAACCATCTGTTAACTCATTCAACTGTTAGCCTAAAAAGTGGTCACTTTGATGCGCAAAAATTGAACTCAAACTTTTTAACTTTATTTTCCATTAATTTGTCATTCATTTTCATTAAATTTCTGTCAATTTATCTGTACTTTAACATTTTTGTGCATATCATGACTATAACTATTGATTTTTAATCTTTTACAGCGAATCGAGTGCTTCTTTGATGTCATACACCACAGGAGTTTGTCATCCGATTCCGTTCAAGTCATTTAAGAACACTGTATCTGAAATCACTTTACTATCAAATTACATGAGCGAACTGTTCTTGAAGTTTTGCGGCTTTTAAATGTCTATTGAAGAGAAAGTAAACCGCAATATATGACAAATAAATTTTTGTAATACTGATAAATAGTGCAAATATTGTACTATTAAATGGTCATAACAGACCTAGAGAACAACCTCCAGGCTTATTATTATTTTTTCTAATTATATCAAAAGATTCAATTTTTGTAAGAGACTAATTAGGTGAGAGCAGGATTAAGTTTAAGGATTAAGATTAAGATTAAGGGAGAGCAAAATTAAGTTTAAAACAAACAAAATGTGTTTAATTCTCAAAACAATCTCTGATTTTCAAATACCCATCAATTTAACACTTTTAGTGGTAATCAATTGATTAATAATTAATTATTTTTTATACACTTAAAAAGTTTTACAGTACATAATGTTTTTACAACGAAAAGAGTTTTAAATATCAAAATATTTATAAGTTTACTTTTATGACATGTTATACTTATGCCAATTATGGTTGACTTCATTTAACTCAAAAACAATTCTCAAGAGTGGGAAATATAATTAAAAGAACCGAAAACTTTTAAAGAGTTAAATGTTCTCTTTTTCATTCTATAAGAGACAAGAGAAGGGGACAAATAGTAAACATTTCTAATATAAGTGTCAAACTATTGCTGGGAATGAATAATGAAAATGCGTTTTGGTGTCAAATATCAAAAGTCGGGTTCATTTCTGCCACTTGTTCATTGAGAGACCCTTAAGGTTTAGAAGAAAGTTTCCTTTACAATGAAAAATATTATAACGTTGTAAGTAATATTCATGAGGCTGTAAATGGCTATAAAGCGAAGACTCATAACACCGTTAGACTAATATATTTTCGGTTAATTAGCAGCTCTTTCTTTCATTTCTTAACATAAGTTCTGCAACTTTCTAATTATTTTTATTAATTATATAATTTGAAAATTAGAAGTGTTTTTCTTTAAGTTTGATAAGTATTACTACAATAGGCTAACAATAAAACAAAAAGATTTTTTTGATTTAACAGTTTGCAAAAAATTATTATTGATTATTATTATTAGTTTATGGTTCAGTCAATGTATTTGAAAATATCAATATTTCAAAGTATTTACTTTCAAATCAAAGCAAAAGCAAAGATAACAGTTATACCATTTTCAATATATTCTGACATATTCTGGGATTATTTTTAAAGAACAATATAGCACTGTATCAACTAAAGGGATGAGAAATTTACGAGTTCTCAATTAAAATATTAATCCCTAATTATTTAGATATAACAAACAGTTAATAGCATTGATTGATTAGAATAAACTTATATTTTGATGAAATTTTGAATGATTCGACAGAAAGTTTGCTTTCATTATATAAAAGAATGTGTCCTTTATCTTAAAATTATGTTTGAAAAAGTGGTCAATTCTTTATTCACGAAAGTAACCGAAAACAGTATACACTATAACAAAATTCATACCAAGAAATCCAGTAATTCTCTCTCATAGTTACAGGAAATCTTTTCTCTTATTTTAATGGGCAATATGTGAAGGGAGTGTCAAAGATTGCGACTTTTCAAATAGTCATATTCTGTATTAACCGCTAGTTTGGTGTGAAATAGAGTCAACTCAACGAGAAAATAGTCAGAAATAGTTAATAACAGTATCCTTAATATATTTAAGCTTTAGAAGGAATGAGTTGAAACCATCTGGAAATTAATAATAATGCTATTCTGCATAGTTTTAGTGATGAAAATGTGATTCGATATGAAATGCTTTTCCTACATAAAAAATTGTTTGTTGCTATTTGTGCTCAACATTTAATGCACAATCGATTATGAAATAAGATATACACAATAAAAGATTAAAAATATTATAAAAACTATTTATAATTAGTTTCATATGTCAATATCATGAATATATATCTGTTCGTCATTATTAATAATATTATAATTGTAGCGTAAAATTCTATTTTTTGAACTGAAAAATGTTTCAATTTAGATGTTATAATCGATCAATACTTTAGTAAAGTTTGAATTCTAGTAAACATAATAATATAATTAAAATAAGACATTTAACAATAATTAAAGTGTGGGAAAACAAACATTTTTATTGATTAATATTTTGTAACTTTTCATTTGTCGGCTCATTTTTGCATCAAAGCTGTGTTTTTGCAATTAATTAAAATTTATTACACAATTATGTTTGAGTGAGTACCAAAAAATTGGGGTCATTTGAATGCAAATATAAAGCAAATAGGAAAACAGATATTAAAAAACTTGTGGATTTTTCAAGTTTTAAACAAAAATAAAAAAGTAAACCTTTCAAAGACTAAATTTAATTTTAGTCACCAGAATATTCAATGAGTTAACTAAAACTCTAATAAACGTCATTTCCCGTGACTATAATTATATTCTTATATAAAAACAGAAGTTTTTCTAACTTTACTGAAGCCATAATTAATTCTGCTGAAGCAGTTTTATGCTATTATTTAAGAAATGCTATTATTTATACTAATACAGCATATACTCTGCCTATAACTGACTATTTTTGCCGGTGCTTATTATTTTAAATGTATAATTTTTTACACGATCTGCACTCTGTTCTGCACGTATTCGACAAATGGTTCGTAACAAAACTCCATTTATGATGCATTTCAGAGAACAG
>JAUJYT010001022.1:0-13565 GCA_033996565.1 Nanhermannia nana
TATTTTTCTTTAAACTTATAAATTTTCTAGCGGAGCATCAGTGCTCCTCCAAGTTGAATTTGAGAATCGATGCTGTACAGTACTATATTATAATGTATGTGCAGTATATTCTATATAACATGAAAATATGATAAATAATGTTCAATACTATGAATTGACATTCAAGTTAATGCAGATTCACTTAATTTACTCTATATTCGCCAATCGAATAATTAACTAAAAAATGTATTCGGAGTCGAGGGTGTTCAAGTGGAAAGGTGTCGGACTCATGATCGAAGGGTTGTGAGTTCGAATCCCGGACACTGCAAATCTTTGACTGCGAAATGCCACATGTACATATCCCTAGGTCTGTAGCATCTGCCCCACGCAGACACAGGTTCTACCTGTAAAAATCTCACTCTGACTCTGGGCTAAAGGTGAGATCTCTTGAAAAAGAGTTGGCCAACAAAATGTTAAATGTTATGCTATGTTTTCGTTATTCTAATTGTTTAGTAGAAAAGATAAACTCGAATCCAATCAAATTTGTTTCTTAGAGTTATTTAATATTATTTAGAAAAAAAAATTAATCCTATATTTTCATAATTCCTGACCTATTAATTAAATTATAAAACTTGTAAAACAGTAACTTTATTTCAATGCTATTACGTTTAAAAGTTATGTTTCTTTAATTGATATTCTAATGATTTCATGCGTTTAACTCTTACGACACTGACTTTTGATAAGATATCTTTTGAAATAACTTCGTGTTAAAGTGTTTCTGAAGACTCACTTAAATGATTAACATTTAGATTATTTAAGTTCTGTTTAAGTGTACACATTATGGTAATGACTGACAGTCTAAATATAAGTTTTATTTACGTTTATACAAAGCATATGAAAATATTTAATAAGAAAAAAGCATAAATTTTTGAAGAATTATCGCCTTTCAAAATGTTCTAACTCTGGTTTCGCTCTTATTTCATATTTATAAATAATCTCTTAAATTACTTAAACTTATATTATTACTGATTGATAAACAGAAATAGAAAGAGGAAATGCAACAAATAAATTGCGAACGCATACGAGGCATACACTATATAAAAACGTGTATTTAATCCTTTTCGCATTCTTGAGTGAAGGATAAAAAGCATAGGACTCACAAACTTGCATAACAAGAAATTTTACTGTTTTTATGCTCAATAACAATCAAACTCATAAAATAGGGCTTTTTATCATCAACTGCAGTGTATTTAACAAATAAATGGATTCAATTTCACGAAAACTGAAACGGATCTGTTATGAAGAGTAGAAAATCGGTTTGCGAATCATTATCATAACATCTCTAATGTCATTTTAAATGAATGGCTTAACTATTAAAAGAAAATTAATTCTTCTAAGGATCGAATATGAAATATGGACAAAGCTCTTAAAAAATATTCTGAAACTATTATACAATATTATATAACAATAATCTTTCCTTTACTTTCACTTCATTAATTAGTGATTGGAGTGGGTGCTCAAAAGTCACGGATTCATGATTCAAGTGTAGTGAGTTTGATACTTTTGGGGTATTGCGTGGGCCGCATGTCCTTTACCCTACAGGTCACAAAGCCGTAACTTAATGCCAATACCAATTCGAGGTAAATCCTGTAAAAACCCGACTAATTCCTGAAAAAGATGGGTGAAAGGTCTCCTGAATAAGTTGGCAGATCATGTGATATGTATTAACTTTAAGGCTGAATTTTGTTTATCCGCTTTATAGCAATTTTCGATTTGAGCACCAATTTTCAAAGCCCTTGCAGGTCATAACTGTGTGGCTCACAGTTACAGTAAGTTTGGCTTTCGGTTTATAGGTTTAGCACAACACCGAAAGGTTTAGCGAAATATTTGGCAGTAATATAGTAATAGTTTATTGATTTTGCAAATAATTTATGTCAGCGATTCTTCAAAAATAATATTTTATGCTTCATTTTATGGCAAATGTTTATAAAACTAACAATAGTATTGAAAATGAATACTAATTATTATAATGAATTTGTTCGAAGTAACAAAATTACTATTAATTTATCCATAATTTAAATTCATTTTAGCAAAACTTGATTTAGGAATAATTATCTGAAGCACCGACAAGTTTCTAAAACGGGTCAATTCTGATTCTCAAAATGTAATTTGTATTCGATTTTGAAGCACTCATTCAAATTTTTGATTAGTTTTATTATAAGCCTCAAACTTGAGGTTAATATATAAAAAGGTGAAAGTTAAATATTTTTTCTATAATCTCTAGGATTATACCAATTATAAGTAGAACTATAATTGAAATCTTCTTTGAAAATAGGTTTACCAGTCAATGGAATAAATGACTCAAACAATTATCAACCAAAACATATTCTTTACTTATGGTTAGATTAATAGTAATTTAAGTGTAAAACTAATACTAAAGGAAAAGCTTACTCCTCATAATCAATTCAAAGCCTATTTCAAATATAAAAAGTATGTATGAGTTTTCAATTGCAATCAATTTGTTTTGTATTTATTAATATAGCAAAGCCTGAGCAGTGAGATAGCAGTCACTGTTAGTTAATATTCTAAATATGAAACTTCTGTTGCAATGAATGATGTTATTTAACGTTTTAATAAATAAATGATAGAACTTTTAGTTGAACATATCTTCAAAATAAATTTAAATTAAGGAGAACATAGTTTTAATGTTTACAACAAATACTCGTTCCTTTATTCTATATTTTGTAAGAATAGCTTAAAACCTACTGATATCACATCTGCTGCCCCCCGAAGTCGCACTTTCTATAGTACAACAATTATGGTCTAAACTTCAACTTTAAAATTTTTCCTAAAATAACCTGAAATTCTAATAATCTTTGTATTCAATTAAGTAATAATTAAATTATTAAAAATCCACAATTTTAGTAGTTTTTTGTTACTATTATATAACTTAAAAATGCATATATTTTTCAAAATTTTTAAATTTTTTGGACATAAGTAATTAAAAATGATTATCAATTATTTTCATTCATTTGCTGCTGAGGTTATTCCCATTCAGTGGTTGCCGGAGGTTTGGGGGTCAGGTCATAGAGTACCCGAGATATACCATTAATATTCTCTATTTCAGTTGCCATTTGTCTGAAAACCTGTAAATAAAAAGTTGGGATTGAATTAAATTATGATTAAATTAAAATCATAACTAATAAAATCATTAAAAACTTACTTCTATTGGTATGTGTTTGTTAGGTATTGCGGGCACACCTTTCAAATAAATAATTCAAATCAATTATTTTTAAAAATCTATTAATCAGATAAATAAATAATACCTGTCATAAAATCTTCAGTTATAAAAGTTCTGATAACAACTGATCGCTGACAAGATTGTTGTCTCGAAACAACATCTCTATCAAAATGAATTGGAATTAATATAACAGGCATTTGAGAGACAGCACTACCATATCCTTTAGAAATAAGTATTGAAGTTGCGATACTGTCTGCTTCTCTGAGTTGGGATAAAACATGAGGAGTCAAAAAAGTCTGAGTGATGTCCAGAACCGGAAATTTAACGGAATCACCGAATATATAACAGACTCTATTAATGTTATGGCAAATGCGAGGTATAAGCTTTGCTACTATCATAAGATCTTCAAACTTTTTGGACTCGTTCGCAAAGCTCTCTTCCTTTGATAGGCTTTCAGAGAGTGCCACCACATAACTATAGCTCCGACAGTCACCTTGTACTCCAACACTTTTTATTGGTAATAACGTTGCCGTAAAGTTATAATTCTCAGAAAATTTAACTAAAAATCTTTGCTCTTCTTCATCGATTGCGTTGTGAACTTTGCTTATGAGAGCGTGTTTCTGATGGTTAGGAAAATATGTCATTCATTTTGGATAAAACATGTTTTTTTTAATAACTATAAAATCAAAACCACTTTATAGAAGTTTTAATTGAATTATAAAAAGCAAAAATGATTACCCGTTGCAAAGAGTTTGAGTAATTTACTATTACTTTCACGAGAACACAAGTTTCTGAAAAGTCTTTCTCCATGAATGAGTCTTCGGCGCAAATTATGCGAACCGCTAGTCCTGGACCTGGAAATGGGTGCCTCTGCACGACTTCAGAGGGGAGACCGAGATCACGACCGAGTATTCGTACTTCATCTTTGTGAAAATCTTTGAGGGGTTCGACAACTCTTCCCTCTTGTCTTAGTTGTCTGACTAATTCTGTATCGTTATGGTGTGTCTTAATAGCGTCGGCATTACTACTGGCCAGCGCTGAGGCACTCTCAATGAGATCTGGCCGAAGAGTTCCCTGGCCTAAGAAGACTTCATCCGGATTTAAATTTAATTCTTTTATTAAATCGTTAGCGATATGAACAAAGGTGTCGCCTATTATTTTTCGCTTTTCTTCAGGCATTGAGGTCTGACAGAGTAGTTTTGTTGTTCGCTTACGATTGGGGTCAGTCTTTGACACAGGGATAGTAGTGGTCGCGTTATAGAACTGATACGAAGCGTTTATTACTGTTCAGTATTAGATTAACACATAATTATTTATTATTCTTTTCAAAATATTATTTTCAATAACAAATATATGAAACCTTTCAATTTGAGCCCGAGCTGGTTCAGTGATTTTTCTACGGCTTCGCTTTCATTTTTACGCATAAATCCGTTATCAATATGAAAGGCAATCACTTGATCTTCTTTAAGAGACTTATGTAGTAAAGCAGCGCAAACGGTTGAGTCAACTCCACCACTGACTAACATCTAGTAAATTAGTTTTTTTAATTAATTCTAATGACTATTGAAAGAAACATTAATAAGGAAAAGAATTATTTTTACTAAAACTTTATTGTTTCCGACAGTTTTTTTAATATATTCAATGCATTCCAATTCCCTGCTATGCATTGTGAAATTGCCGCTCAAACCCGATATATCGTAAAGAAAATTCTTTAACATTTGTTTTCCATTAGTCGTAAGATCTACTTCTGGATGAAATTGTAGTCCATATAACCTGAGCTTCTCGTTGGCGATCGCTATCAGAAAATTATTATTATATAAAAACTAATCTCAAAGCAATTACTACTTATTTACAAGCAATTTAGCGGACACTGAATCTTACCCACAATGAAATTACTAGAAGTGCCAATAGTTTTAAAACTATCCGCCACTTGGTTTATACTATCGCCGTGTGTTAACAGCACTTCTTGACTACTGTCTAGATTTCTGTCATTAAACGAATCAAACAATTAATTCATAATTAATTGCTATACTCTTGATATTTAAAAACAAACCGAAATAGTGGACAATTATTATCAATATTGACAGTGAACTGTCCGTCTTCTCGCCCATCCTTTCTATGAACAGATCCCCCGAATTCTTTGTTGAGCATTTGCATACCATAACAGATCCCAAGAACGGGTAGACCTGTTTTAAACAATTCTGGATCATAACTGAGTGCGTCGTTCGCATACACAGAACCCGGACCTCCAGATATTATTACAGCCCTAACCATACATTTGTTTGAAATAAAAACAAAACATTTTTAGATCTGATTCACAAATAATAAGACAATTAAAATGCGCTAAAAATGAAATGAAAGCATAGTATCGATTGATGTCATACTTGTATCCGTCGGCCAATAGTTTATTGGCAGATGTGTTAAGCGGTAGTATTTGTGACTCGACATTAAGTTCGCGAACTCTTCTGTCGATCACTTTTCCATACTGTGCTCCGCAGTCGAGGATCGCAACTCTTTCCGAGTGAAGCAAACCATTTATGACATGACTCTGACTCTCGTTCTCATACATAACTCACTCGCTGAAGAATATATTTACCAATTCTCAGTCCAATTAATTAATTCTGTAATCAATTTAATTAATTGTTTCAGTTTCTCTTCCATTAAAATGTAATTTAAATATCAAATTAGTTTCAAATTAAATAAATTAATGTTTTCATTCAAAATCAATTGATTTGATGGTAAAAAAAATTTTTGATACCAATTAAAGTGTTGTCTATTTTGGTGTCAAATCTGATTCACAATAGATTTATATAAATATATCATAACATCACATAAAACACAATAAAATAAATACAATTTATTTACAATTAGTTTAATAATAATATAAATTTGTGAATAAATATTCGGTTTTTTATAATATTAAAAAATAACTTCAGACATGTTTTAGAGCTTCTCAACAATTGCCTTAAATTGATACCAAAGCCGCCCTTTATTTGGTTTTATTACTAATTCTCACCCTTTTATGCTTACAGTGAATGCCATTTATTCTACAAATATATTTGAAATTTTGTACTCTCCATTATTTTATATTTTACTTTTGACACAAGACTACAGATTGATTAGGATTCTGTACGAAATCCAATACTATTTTGAGTGAAACTAAAAAAAACTTTTTCAAACTTAGAGTTTGCATATAAAATGATTGTAAACTTAATACGAAATTATTTCTAAATTTTTCAATAACTTATAAGTTTTTAAATAATAAAAACTTTTCAATAAAATTAATACATAAGTCGTGTGACAAAAGTGAATATCATTTAAATAGAACTCACAATTAGTTCTTTAAAAACTTTTTAATACAGAAGTTTCCTATAAAATAAAGTTAAAGCCCTGTTCTGTATGAATGACTCAAATAATAACTAATATTTTAAATTAATTAAACAGATGAAAGACATATGATTAGGAAAATAAGAGTATTTGAAAAGCACTCACCGTAGGCTTCAATTGCAAACCACTTACTGATAGTATGGCTTCGAAGTGAATCACATTTTATTTTTTCGACAAACAAATAACATGAATAACATGTTTACTTGAAATGTTACTCTACTTTAAGTTAAATAAAACACATGCCTCTCAGGGATCGACCTTTGCTTCGCGCGATTCTAAGATCGACTCATGATTAAGATTAGACTTAAAGATATTTCGAAATTCGATTTAGTGCTTAACTTTTTAATTATTTGTGTGAACTATAAATGATTGAAAATTACTTTCCAATTGATAAATAAGATTAAAGGTTCTCAAGTGTTTATTATGAACAACAAAACATCATTTTATTTACTGTAATGTAAGTTATAGTAAAGTATTTTAAAAGACATCAATTTTTTGGAAGTTTAATATTTATTGAGATCATTTGTTAGCAACAAATATGTATCTGAAAAGAGTCAGCTTTTTTAGCAGATAAACATTTTTATCAGACTTATAGTCTACAAGTTGTAGACTTCACGAGTTTATCAACTTATGTCGCTTTCCAACTGTTGCCAACAGCAGTAATAAAAACATCATTACTTAACTTATAATTACTTTTAATAAGATATTTAATAAAATAATTAATTGATTTACACTTATATGCGATCAGTTCGCAAATAATTTACAGAATCTTTAAACGCAAGACACTGTCACTGATTTATTAAAATTTTTAAAGATAACTAAATTCTCGATTAGTCAGAAAATTGTGAGCATTAATGCTAATTATTTAGTAATCTATAAGCTAATGTTTATTTCACATAATTTAAAACACTATTTAAAAACAAAAAATCGAATCACTTTTAAAAGATTTTCTTATTTAATATCTTTTATAAGCTATCTGTAAATATAATAATTAAATTGTAAAAAAGCATTCAAAATAATACTTCAAATTTTTGTATCGCTTTTGTTAAGCTGTGAACTTACGACTTGAATCACACTATCATTTGTTACTGCAATTGAAAAAAGAAAAGTTTACAGAAAAAGCTTGATATCAATGTATATTTGGATAATGAGAAGACACTCACTTTGTTCGTCAGTAACTTTTTCAAATTCTTTGAGAGCATCGCTCGCATTGTTTTGCAAAAAATTGATTTCATCAGTTAGGAGACTATCACCTAATTTCCGTAAAGCAATGAGAATCTCAACTTTTTGCTGTACATATATTTCAAGCGCTAATTTTCCAATTTTTGAATCTCTTTCAATCTGAATCCAAAATGAGTTCAAAATCAATAAAAAGAAGCAAAATAAGTAAATCATAACCAGAATCATGTATTTTTCTGTTTCTCTCAATTTTTAAGCTGAAAATGACTTAAATTAAAGCCTATTTTCATATTTGAGACTATAATGACATCAATACCTGTAAGACTTTCATAATTGAATTTAACCATATTTTAGACTCAATTTATAAGTAAAAGTAATCTTTGACAGAGAGTGTCACTCATGGCTCTGGTAATAAAAAACTTTAGAATTAAAGAAATACTTCTGCGAGACGTATCCTGAGCTGTCCGGGCTGTTTACGTGCGAACAATCGAATTACTTCTGGAGTTTGAAAGGCCTGACTAATAGCTGCTTGAATTGCCTGTTCATTGCATTTATAAATTAGACATTAAGTCAATCATTAATTAAAAGTATAGTTAGAGTAAAACACAGACCAATTGCATTGCTCCCAATTCGTCCACTAATGTCATGTTACCTGACGTCAGGTTAGACAAGGAATGACTGAACTCTTCCAACTGTTCTAAAGTTTCGCGTTTTGTTTCTTCGTATTCATCGGCGTCCAGATCTGCTCTGTTCAGACATTCAAATCAAATTAGTTTCAATGTCTGAGTTATTATATTTTTAAAATATCATTTTGTGTAAGCATCTTAACTGTTTTGTTCAATCTTTTGCATTAAAATGAATGCTTAGTTTTCAATTGAATGCAAACGTGTCAAATAACTTTATTGGTAACAGAATTCAACTCATTTAAAGTGCAAATAATGCTAAATTTGATCGAAAGAAAGCACTGCATAAACTTCATGCTATTCTGCATTTGTCTTATATTTTTAGAGGTATTATAAATGTTTTGCATTCATGTAATGATGAATCAAATGCATATCAAACATGACTGAGTACGCGCTTATTCACTATTAGCTAATCATTATCTCAACCATATATACAACAAACACAAGAGTAGGAGTTTTTAGTTTTAATATAAACACTGTGTGTCTGCCTGACTATACTCTGGTCACAAAAATCTAAATTTCAATGATATTTAATACAAACAGTTTAAATAATTTGAAGTTTTATTAATAGAGTAATAAAACGATCATTGGTTTGACCACTTCTGTAGACAACCCTTACTTGCATTCTTCGAGGTCAGACAGTTGTGCCACTAATCGGTCCAATTGGTCCTCAAGATTGCTCTTCAGTTGATCCGTTTCTGTCTTACCTCTCGATCCCATCTATTCTTATGATATATTTATTAATTTTATAATAATTTATTAAAATTGTTTTGACTTTTATTTATTGAAATCTCATATGTTTTTAGACATAAATTATGTCATTTTAATGCTCGAAAAACAGTCTCAATATTAATAATAATTTTAATAATATTTAGGATTTAATTAATTAAATGGCTTTCAAGAGGTTTTTAAGGAATACAAACAAAAGTTTTAATTGTGTTATAAGTACTACTCATATATAAAACTACTTCAGAAAAAAGTGTGAAAAATAATAAATTATTAAATTTGATAATAAATACAATTGAAAACTAGACGTCACTTATGATTAGTTTAATACTGTTTTATGCAAAATATTAACGGTTTGTTTGCACTCAATTCATAACTATTTTAATTCAATTTAATACTAATTTTTATTCAAATTTTATATAAATTATTGCTTAATCAGCATTTTTGAAGACACAAAAACACATTGAAATGGAAACCGGTATTAATTGATGTGATAATAAAACTAAAACTTATTTATATTTAACTCATTTTTTAGGCGACGATAAAAAGAGTGTCAAAGAAAGTGATGGCAATCAACACAACCAAAGTATTTGTTTATTAATTAATTTTTGTATTTATTCATTCATTTAATTGATTAATAATTAGGTGAAAACAGTGAGGAAGTAAACTTAGATTTGGAAGCGATTGAAATCGATTTGAATCACAATAGACTGGAATCGATGGCTATTTTCTCGCAATTGAGTAAAACAGAGTGTTTGGGTCTGAGAAACAATTTTATTAAAAGATTAGAAGGAATACAGGCTTTGCTCTCATTAAGAGAATTGGAATTATATGACAATCAAATCAATGCCATCGAAAACTTGGAAACTCTGATAAACTTAGAGTTAGTTTACGTTTGAATTCATTATTAATACGATATTTAGTGACAAACAAAACATTTAATTAATTAATTAATTGTTTGAATAGAGTGTTGGACTTGTCTTTCAATCGGATCCGTAAAATCGAAAAACTGGAGAATTTGGTTAATCTAAAGAAACTATTTTTAATTAACAATAAAATATCTAAAATTGAGAATTTGGACGCTTTGGTAAACGTGGAAATGTTAGAGTTGGGCTCTAATAAGATTAGAGTTATTGAAAATTTAGATAATTTAGTAAAACTCAAACAACTTTTTTTGGGAAAGAATAAAATCACTAAATTGCAAAATTTGCATAAATTGCAAAGTTTAGAGTTATTAAGCATTCAAAGCAATAGAATTATTAAAATTGAAGGATTAGATAAAAATGAGAATTTAGAGCAATTGTATATCAGTAATAATGGAATTAATGCTATTGAAGGACTTCATAATATAAAGTTAATTACTATTGATTTGGCGGCAAATAAGTTGAAAAAATTGGAAAATATCGAGCATTTGGTTAATTTAGAGGAGTTTTGGTGTAACGACAACTCAATAGAGGATTGGAATGATTTAGAAGTTCTTAAAAGTTTACCAAAATTACAAACAGTTTATTTTGAACGCAATCCTATTGCAAGTCATCAGATGTATCGCAAAAAGATTATGTTAATCGCTCCACAGTTAACACAAATCGATGCAACCTTTTGTCGTTCGCATACATAAGACTACTTCCAGTTATTTTCATTTTAATTATTTCCTATTTAATCACATTATACTTAAATAAATAAAATATTTATAATTTTTCATTGGTTTGGTTTAAGTCTATTTAAAGCATGTAATGTTCTTTTACATAATTATAATTCAATAGTTTAATAATTTACTGACATTTTTTGGCCAAAAAGCATTGATTGAGAAATATTTAGAAATCGATATTTAATTTTTCTTTAATTTTTATTAAATGTGATTATATATTAAATCTGTTTATACTCTAATTTATAGTATAAATGAAGTGATTGCAGTGCATGACTAATAAACAATTTCAATTCAATGTTTTTTATTTGTATTCAATGAATTTGCTTTTAATTTGTTTCAACAATATTTATAACATATTGTAAGAAATTATTTACTGAATTACTGCTTAAACAGTTGTTATGTGAAAGATTTCAAAAGAATGCGTCAAAAATATTGCTTAACCTAAAGCTTTTGTGCGAGATATGACTGGAGAAGAATCTAATCTTACGTAAAGGCAAACAAACAGATAAACAGGTAGAGTGAGGAAGCAGTTAGAAGTTTATAAGTTGCAATAAACTTTTAATATATGAGTGAAGAAAATTTGTGACCAATACTAAGTTTATATATATTTGAGTAACGCTTTTGTTATTGTTTTGCAAATAAACAGTACTTTTACATTAGAACTTAATTCCTATCTCAAGAATAAATATTTTTATAACAATTTTCAACATAATTATAAGATTAGAATTCTTAGAATTAAAATACAAACTATTTCTATGCGAAAGTAAATACAAATGAATGAATCGTATGATATGCTGTTTTCGTATTTGTTAAGTATTATCACAAACAAAATGCATTTATGTTCTAATCATCAAATGGTTGCTATTTATATGATCACAAAAATTTTAGACATATTCTCAAAGTCATTCACTCCGACTATTTATTTAGAGAGTATTTCAACAAATATGAGCCCAACTTTTATTTCGAAAATTAACAATAAAAATAGTTATCGTTATTTAATACAGTGAACAGTTATAACAAAACTTTTATATATTTATATAACACTATTGGACACCTTTTTCCACATAAGTTTAATTATATGTCTCATTAAAGGCGAATTGATTTCATGGCAAACTTCACATTCAAACTGTCCATCATTTTCGATAAACTCCACAAAAGCATAAGTACCGCCGCCGACACCGAAATAATGGCTTTTCGACGAAATATAAATAACACCCTCTTTTGCTAAACTAGACTTAAATACTTGAACTAACTTTTCATAGTTATCACAATTATAGATAGTCTCTGAAGTGAGTATTAAATCAAACTTAAGCCCTAACCCATTAATATCATCTGCGATCTGAGACCAGTCGCCAAATAAGAAGTTAGACTTCGAGACAATATCTGAATTATCGCTATTTAACAAAACATTTGTTGCACTGAAATATTGAATCACATCTTCATTAAAGTCTTGTAAATAAATGTTAGCGTTCGGTAACTTTTTTGCGCAATATATCTATAGATAAAAGTTTTAATTTAATATAAAGTGATTTAAATGTTTGTCTATGACTGAAAGTGCAATTCTTTTACCGAAACAAGTCCTGAACCACAGCCAAGCTTTACATTAACATAAAAATAAAATAAATATAAAAAGTTATTAAAGTTTTTATGCATATAATCAAAAATGAATTGAATCGATATTTACTTCTAAAATATTTAGTTTTTCATCACTTATATAGTTATTAATTATATTGAATTCAATTAAATAATTGATGATATCGTGTAAACCTTCCCATAGTTTGAATCCTCCCTCGTATTGGTCTGGGATTAGGTCAGAGTTGCCTTCGATTACATGCAAACCATTGATTGATTGGTTTGAAAGAGTCATCAATCGCTTCACTAATGTTTTGTTCGCGTATTTAATTGTGTTTAACGACAAATCATTAGTTAATTTCAATTCATTTATTAATTCATTACTAACTAATGTTTGATTGTTTTCTTTTAATTCTATTGATAACTGTTTTAAACTTTTTTCAATTAAATTAAAATCTACTTTTAAAACAGGCATTGCTTACAATTTCATTAATAAAATTGAATTTATTTACTATTTATGAATGAAAACAATTCAACGACAGAGTGAGTCACAGCTGTGTTGAGTGTGTTATGCGTTGAATGTGTCGAATGCAGACTATATTGCTTTCTAAGCAATATTTTATTACAAATTATAAACTTATTATAAACGATGCCTTAAAAGCCTTTAAAAAGCAAAATTTTTTTACTTTCCTTTAGTACAGAGTATATCGTATAGTAAAACGAATATCTGTCCCAATCTTACGCTAAATTCTCTCCCAAATTAAAAAATTAGTTAAATAAGGACTACTTTTTGCTCTGTTCTATTCTGTGATTAAACATTTGATCAAAAGTTTAAAATTAGTCCTCAGCTTCCATTCCATCCATTGACTGCACAACAGTGCACTATATTCTTTCAAATTAATTATTATTTATCATTATATCAAATAATTAAATCATATTTCTATCTCTCTCTCAATTTTACAAAAGATTTATTTTAAAACCACTTTTCACTGTCATCACTGTTATAAACTCTTTTCATTTATATTTTTGAACTAAATTTTTATTTAAAAATACTTTTAATTAATTTGTCAATTAATGAATGAAGTGAACGATTTAAGTTAATTTGTGTGGTCTGAGGATAGAAATAACTCATTTTGAGAATTATCTAAAC
>JAUJYT010001023.1:0-13558 GCA_033996565.1 Nanhermannia nana
ATCAGTTGAAGCGCATATAATAAAATTTATTTTCAATTATAAATAATTAAAATTTGAGCATTAAGTTAATATTTATAAATATGTTAATAAGTATATTAGAAAATAAAAGCTATATATTAGCAAATCATTAATTATATCATACTTTCAAGGCTTAGTGCAAATCAAAATCGACACGATTTTGGTAATTAATAGATTGTTATAAATTAAGCGGATTCTAAGGCATCTGTTTTGAAGCCTTTTCCGGTCCAAACAGTCTTCAGCTGTTCAGGTATAGGGTGTTCGACCTAAACATTTAATATTTGAAAAATAAAATTGTAATCAATTAAATAATAAAATAATGAGAAAAGTGCAACACATACATAATCTCCTGTACGGCTGTCCGGCACAGATATATTAATCCCTGAACTTTTAGAGCTAATAATTTCACATTTAAGCGACTCCTTAGCCAAGTAAAGCTCAATATTGTCAACCTTATCGATGGTAATGGTGGGCACGACTCCCATCGCCTATTAGTTTAAATACAAACTTAATATTGATTACTAATTAAACAAAACATTTAAATATTTGCAATAGACCTGCGCTTGGATTCGCTGACTATTAATGAATTCGACGACAGACACAATATTTTCGAAGACAATAGAAAACTTTTTGGACAGATCAACAGTAATAGAATTGACTTTTCCTTTAACTGTAAGAACACAGTCTTCGCATTTGTAGACATTAATGGATTGATTCATTTCCGTCTGACCGATGACTAACTGTTTTTGTCCGATTTGGTTCTCAACCATCCATTTTTTGCCCTCAAGTGCCAGTTTTGGCGGCAATTGTTTTTGGACAATGACTGGCTTACTAGCGATGGACGGCTTATCGGGTACTACTCCTGAGGCTCGAAGTCCTGGGTTTTTATGTGTTTGCTGTTCAGAAGTAATTTTTCGCAATCCTCTTGTAATATCTGAGCCCTTATTGATATCAGCAAAGAGCGCACCCCTGCCGTCATCTGCTTTCTTGTCATCAAAGAAACCGGCGGGTGGTGGGGGTGGAGGGGCGGGTCCGCCCATCGCGCCATTGGACTGAGCGCCAGACACAGCAGAACCCCTTGGATTCCAAGTGAGACCAGTGGTGTGGTATTGTTTGATATAAGCCTGAAGTGCGGTCAGAAATGCGAGCCATGACTTCGCCCATTCGATGTGCGTCTTATCCTTCTCTTTATAAGTGACTAAAACTTTATTGGTGTAGAACTGCGCCGCGTCGTTCATCTCTTTCACGTAAGGACCCGGAGTGGGGGAGACTGTCACCCACCCCAGGGCTGAAATGGATTCCGAAATTGCTGACAAATGGTTAAAGTGCTCGTGAGTTCGGTTTTTTGAGCGAAAGTCTTGAATCACTTGTATTTGATCTGATGTCGGCTTTAATAATGTGATTAAAGTGTTGTCGTTTGGCTTTTGACACTTGGAAGCGGTGCTTAAGAACGCTTTCTGGGCCTCAACTGCTTTGGACACCATTTCTGAGTGAGTCTTCACTACACCGCCGATCGTTTGGCTCAGTCTTAAGTATTGAGTGAAATATTCGGCCAACAAGTCATCGAACGCCACCACAAATGCTGATAATTCTGTATGAAATTCAAACTTTTAATTCATGTTTTGTTTGAGTATTATTATTGACGATAAAGTCAAATACATTTGTGTGAACATTAAGTGCTTATAAACCTATCGTTTCTTTAATTCATATAATTTGTTGTCATTTAATAATTAATTAATTAATTAAAACCAAATAATCAACTGATAAGTGGGCGGAAAACAGTGTCTGTCAGGTGTCGAGTGGTGTCGACCACTCCCTTACGGCTTATGTTTCACTATATTTTCATTACTATTGTATTTATAATTATTTAATTATTTGCCAATTAATTAATTAATTTCTGATTCTATTTATTAATTATTTTTTCAAATAATTATCACTTAAATGAATGTCAGATCAATTGTAAGCAATTTTTCTCAATTATTTACTATTTTTTTATTTATTAAAATATTTATTGACAAAAATGAGTCAACTCTTACCCGACATGTTATTTAATTGAATGTTCGCTTTATTTTATATTTAATACAATTTAAATAATGATTAGAAAAGTAATACTTAAATAAAATACTTTTTTCAACTGTTTTTAGGATTGAATAGCATTTAGATTGTAGTCAAGTATGAAAAGAGTGGTGTCTATGACGGCAAATATGGCGAATATTTGTTCATTGAATCACTATTTCGTTCACTCTTTCCTATTAATAGTCTCTCTATTAATAACGTCTTATATAATAATAATTATTAACATTTATGACTCATTTCATGTATTGTTTTAACACTTAATTAGCATTTTATTACAATTACTTTCAAAATATTTATTTCTTTTAATTTTTGAAATAATAGAAATACATATAAACTATACATTCGTTAAGGCTTTGGGTGAAAATGCTTTACAATTATGTAATTAAAAGTTTTAACATTTATTTCATAATGGGATACAATTTTGATCTTTTCTTCAAATGAGTCTCTCTTTTAGTTTTAAAATTTTTCCTTTGTCTCAAACTCTCATTAAATCTGTTAAAAACCCATAAAAATAGCATAAAAAGACTCAAACATTGACTTTGAAGTTATGTTAATATTAATTATTTTAAAAAATCAATCGTTTTTGCAAAGCTTTTCAATAATAATAATTATTGAATTGCATTAAAATATATGAAAAAAGTATTGAAACTTAAACTCAATGTCTATGCGATTGTTGAGATTTTTTTATTAACCAATAATAAAAAGTAATTTTTCTAATGAAAGTAATACAGTATATAAATGAATAGGAATTTGTAAGATTTTGATCTCTTTTCTCATTATTATTTATATATAACAAAACATTTTCTTGAGTCCACTTATGTATCGAAGAATTATTTTCCATAAATTTATTTGAAAACATTTGGCTTATGAAACATACATACCATACAACCCATACATCTATGTTCTGACCGCTTATCCACTTAAAAGGTTCAATGTTAGCGATGATACGAGTGTCACATCATATCAAATAATCCATAGCTAGAGTTGATATCTTGCTTGTAATCCATACAAAAGTATTCCGAAGTCAGCCAATTGTCAAACTCATTCTCATCATTGGGGTCTTCCGTTCTGTATGACTCGAGTGTCTTAATGAGCCAAACATGAGAGAAAATAAATTAAATTCATAATTAAGTCAAAGCTGTATTTCTAATAACTTAAAATGAATATCTTTTGAATCAACAAAAATTCAATAATTATCAGAATTGAATATTGAAATGTCGATTAGTTTAAATTTATTAAGGCTTTGTTAAGGCTATTGTTAAGGCTATTGTTAAGGCTATTGTTAAGGCTGTTATTAAGGCTTGTCGTTTGTAGTTATGGTATTTGTTTGAGTTATTTAGCAATTACTGCTCAGATTAATGCTTTAAATTCTTATTTTTTCTTTTTAATGAAAAATCTGCTCCCAGTATATCAATCATTGAGTATCATTTAGTTGGTTAGGAATTCTTTTTAACAATCTGTTAAATAAGACTCTTTTTTAAAGCACATGAATGACGAGAATAAAGTGCTTATGAAAAAAAATAAATAAAATTAACTCTAAACTGACTCTAAAGAAGAGCTTAACATTTTTGGAATATTTGGATTTAATAAAAAGAAACCATTATTGAAGATTAACTGATTGAACAAGTCGTTTGTTTTGTATATTTAGCAAATTTTTTACTAATTTTGTAAAATTCAAAAATAAATTTAGTTCTACTTTCGACGTATCTCAAGAATTATTGTAATTTTATTAGGGAATCACCTAATTATGGCCTTAGTATTACTCAATTTTAAGAACATTGTAACGAAATTAAGATTTTAACAACAAATCATTTTGAATGTTCATATTTTTTGTTAGTAGAATATAGTTTCTTTCAATACATAGAAATACATAATTATTTTGACAGAATATGACATTCAAAACATAAAATATTGATTTATAGCTAATTTCTACAACAGTTACTATACTTCAATCAATTCCGATACAAAATTTTGAGTAATCTAGTCTTTGGTATACACCTTTTGGGAGAGTAACATTAATCTATCTCTACAACTTAATTACTTAACAAGATAAATTCACACAGAGCTTGCAAATAAAATTTTGTAAATTCTGATGAATCCAATCGAAAGTATTTGAAAAATGATTGAATACATGTATTTTTGTTTGACTAGAAATCTCTTAATATTATTATGGCATTGCACCAAGGTTTAAATTACTATGAAATTACATTACTATGTATTTCTATGTATTAAGAGAATTTATATTCAATGTAATAGATAGGGTTCTTGGACTCAGCAGATTTAAATGACTGATTTCAACATGGTTTGGTATAAGGTTTATGTGGTAAAATTTTTTCAAATTGGTTACTTAGTGATCAGTTTGAAATAACTGATTAGCTTTGCAATAAATAAATTTCTAATCGTATTGCGTTTATCAACGACATTATTTTATTTTAAGCTCAAATGTTTAGCCCTGAATGAAAACTAATTAACAAAAGGAATATATTTTCAAAATGAAAGTAATGTCTCATAATGAGCCAATTTTTTGAGCCCATGTTTTGTTTTTTACTGCATATGTTTTGAATACGGTTACCTAACCTACAGATTTTATCTGTATTATAAAGATTTGAGAGTTAAGTCCAGATCACATATCAAACCTTCTTCTGTACAGCACATAAAGGTATATAAAACAATAAATTAGAGGAAAAATGTTTAATTTAAAAATATCAATAAATATTCATATAATAAATAATTATTTCAATTTCAAACAATGAAAATCTTTAATTTCTTCTAAATGTGCAAATCGGTAACTTTTGTACATATCTGGCACTTAAAGACTATGCAACCGTAGTTGTGAACCACAACAAAAACAAAAATTAAAAACAAAAATTAAGAGTAAACTCAAACCTTATCTTTAGTAATGAAAGGAGTTTGTAGAACATATTTCTTGAATTTCTTTTTTCAAAAGTGGAGCTTATATTACTAAATCATAAAGAGATGTATCGATTCCATGACACGGCTCCTCAAAAAAAGAGTTTTACTCCGGGAGAGCTAACCAGATAATCATTGACTTGATCTATAGTGTTCATCAATTAGCTTAAAATTTATTACTGTATATATCGCCAAATTTATTTCACTGTTATATTAAGAAATAAGTACATGCCCTCAACTCGTGCCGTTCATGTCTTTGATACTCAATGTTGTCAATAGGCTGAGCCTAGCCTAGCCTAGACTCCAGGTTTGGCTCGAAGAGAATTTTGGAAGCTTAGGGTTTTGAATCCAGGCTCAGCTTATTGAGACTCAAACCCTTTACAAAAATTTCAATACAATTAATAATAATTTGATATTTTGTTTTATTTGAATTTATATCATATCTAAGCTATAAAATGCATCACTGGAAATATGTTTCTCTATTAATTCAGGTTGATGCCATGCTAGCCTAGGCTCGTTTCAATCCTTAAGCTCAGGCTCTAGGCTTTAAATCCATGCTCAGGATCAGAGTTTGCGAGCCTATGAACAACATTATTGATACTATCGTTTCAAACAATTCACAAGAATAATAAAATTGCAATTTTTAGTTTTGTTAGCTCAATGTGCACAACAATTAAGAATTTAGGGAATATTTAGGAAATAGTACAGTATTAGCATTAAGTTGTCTTTTGTGACAAAATTATTACTACTGTAATACTGTATTAAGTTATTATATTTCACGATTTGGATACTTTACGTAATGTATAAGTCTTTGCTTACGTGTTAGTTTGCACAACATTATAGTGGAGAAAAAACTTTTGTCGCATTTATTTGTTGGTTAAGATAAATCTTTTAGAGTAAATTTTTAGCTGAGTATACATTTTTTGGAAAGTTTTTCACATTTGAGAATTTTACATTAGTTTGTCTAACATTAGCTGAGTTGCACTCATGAGTTGCACACTTTTTGTCTATAAAGGAAAGGATGCATTTTAATAAATATAAAAAGGAAGGCTCTAACAGTAGGATCTATTGAAGAGACGTCTCGTCTCTCTTCAAGAAATTAATGTATATTTTTTAGAACTTAAGGAAAGCACATCCGGACCGCTGGCTTTCGGCTCTTGGATTCTTTAATAAAAGAAACTTTTCTGTCATTTGTGACGCTTTTCTTTTTTCTTTCTTTTTAGAAAATATATAACATGTTCGTAACATCTAATATAAGTGATGCCTCCCTTCTAAGATTGGTTGTTAATGAGCTTAAAAATATCAGTGTTTGCTTAATATGAGTTTTTTATTTTGCTTCTCATTTTAGTATATTGTTAGTAAAGTCTTAGACAAACCCTTTTAAAGAGAGAAATGCATTTTTGGACAAAATTTAGAGATAGCTGTGCTGTAGAGATAGCTAAGAAAATAATTGCTTTGACTCATAATAATTGTTGAGAACATAGCTCTGAACGTATATTCATATCAATTATTACTTATGAATTAAAACGGCTTTCTTGGATATCTGCACACAATTAGTTTTATCCTCAAAGGCTATGTTTAATCTAAAGGAATCCGAAAAGGATTGGAAAACTTTAAATGAGTTCTATCTTTGATAAAGAATTATATATGTCGAGCGCCGGATACAGTGATTAATGAAAAAATGCTTCTATTTGTTTATCAGATTGTATTATTTTGTGCACAGAAGTGAAACATTGCAATAAATGGCAATTCTTATGGAATATACGACTCTTAATAAATTTAAAATAATAAAAAATTGTGATCTTTGTACACAAATTGGAGTTTAGTTAAACTTTTAAAAATTAATTTTGATGATCATTTCTAATTAATTACAAGTTGTCGGGAAGCTGTAATTTATTCCTTTGGCAATAACCTTGTTCTTTAGGTTCTGTTAATAGAAATAGTTGAGTCTAAATGTCATTAATGAAAAACTATATGTCATTTTAAATGTTACCAAAAAGATAACCAAATATTTATTTAGAAAATGTTGGCATTCATCTTGAAGAAGATTAAATACCTTCTTATTATGTTTTCATTACATTTAGAGTCTACTAAATGTAGTTTTATTATTGTTATTATTATAAGAAGTTTAAGCCAATCTATAAGTAAACTAAAACGAACTAAACTAATAAAGTTGAGTACTGTCTAATTCATCAACTTTTTATTAAAAGAGATTAAGTCATGTTAAGTATAGCAACACTACATCTGTCTTAATTTCTGTTTAATGAGGTTTGATGTGCATCAGTCTTAGAAATAATTAAGAATAAGTATATATTGCTAAGTATTGAGAGAAATTGTGGTCAGTATAACCACCAAGGTCAGTATGCTTGGAATCCTCACATTTAAATGACCGTTTTGCAAATCATTTGGTAGAAGGTTCATTTGTAAATATATTTTTCAAATCTGTTACTTTCTTGTTATTAGTGAAAACGCTTCCTGAAAAGTATTAAAATAATAATAATAAAATTCATGAATAGAGGATAATAGGAAGTAAAGAAACAATGATTTATAATTTTTGTAAATTATCATTTATAATTGAATCAATTTGGGTTTTATCGGGTTTAACCCAAAATTTATTTTCAATTTCGGGTTTGTATATTAAGAAAATTGACATATATTAATGAAAATGTCCTATATCTCCATTGAAATACAATATCAAGATCAATCTTTGACTAAGGAATCTTTGACTTGGGATTCCTTAATATAAGGGTTTAGAAAACTACATTTCTTATGCAATAAACATGTTCGTTTGGGGGTTAAGCCCGTTTTAAAAATTTTCCTTTCGGAGGGTTTAATCGGGCTCATTCGGGTTAAACCCGAAAAGTAAACGCTCTACTATAGAAGTAGAACTTCAAGACTTTTCTATCAATAGTTTACAAATACACTATTTTAGGGGCGCCGGACGATTTACCGACAACTAATTCACCGACAAAAACTTTTTATTTTTCTCGTTTCTTAAATTAGACTCAATTTATATGTAAATTTAACTGAGAATTCCGAGTTTGCAAGATTTTTTTTTGACTAAAACTAATACTTTTTAAGATATTTATCTTTAAATGAATTTTTACATGGAAATTTTTTCATTTTCACAAAAATATAAAAAATGTTAGTTTTAGATCAAATTCACGTTTATATTCGGAAATCTCAGTCAAATTTACATATAAATCAAGTCTAATTTCACTTAAATCCAACTTAAAATACTCGAAAAATTTAAAAATCTGCTTCATTAACTGTCTGTGAATTGATTGTCGATGAATTGGTTGTCAGTGAATCGTCCCAGACCCTATTTTAGGTCTAAAATAATTATTTTTAAAATTTGACTCTATTTGGAATTTACAGTTTGCCATCAATCTCTTCGGACTAATTTTTTAAAACATTGAGAGGTTAAATAATGACTTCAATGTTTGCCAATAACTTTGAAAACTAAAAGATTTAATGAATTTCTATCAACAGTTTTTTATGCATTTAATTGCTTTCGTAAAGCTCAGAAAAGTAAGCTTAAGCGCAAAATTCATTAGTTGGCACAGGCTTTAGGTGAAAGAGTTAAATCTTTGGCTTATAATTAGTTTTAAATCTTTACTTTAAAAAAGAGGAGTCCAACTCACAAACGCAACCGCGGTTTTGATTCGGTTAACAAATTATTTTGCCGGTGTAGAGCATTTACGGATTTGATAATCTTTCTCAAAATAATGAATATGTTTTATAACTCTAATGCTAATAGGTTTTGACTATTCCTGCAACTAATTGATCAGTGAACACGATTTTAGAAGCAGTTCTCAATGAAAATTAATTTTAATGTATTATTCTATTAGAATAAAAAATATAATTTGCATTAAGTATTATTAAGTGTCAGATTTTGAGTGACCCTTTATGGACACCATGCTCAATTTTAGAAAAATTGCGGCCAAACAGGAATTTATTTACACAGGAGTATTAATCAACGCCTACTCTGTAATCTGTTAACCGTTTCAATTTAGTGTAAAGTTTGGCAGTTGCGGTTTTGATAATATTTAAGACTCAAAGTTTGAGATCTATGTCTAGTTTGAAAGCTATATCTTATTTAAATTCTCTTTTATCAATGCTTAAGTGGAACTATTAATCAAATTTTGTTATACAGCTTTAAGATGGTTGCAAAAAGTTTAAAGATATCATTTTATGTCATCTTTGCATAGAAAGAGTCGAATGTGAGTATGATTGACATCAGGTCTCATAAGGCATATGAAATCTATTCATCAATTGGACCAAAAACAAGAGTCTAAGCCAAAAATTAATCATTTTTATGAACACAACAGTTAAAGATATTGTGAAAATGAAATATACAAATGACTTGTTGAAAAAGTTTCCATCAGATATATCTTTGAGTTTGGGTTTGGTTTTGATTTAGGATTCAAAGCATGATTGCATTGAACTATAACTCTATTGTAAGACTTCAAGTTCAGCCACCAATTTGTAAATCATAGATTAGAGTCCCTTAAAACTGCTTAAATAGACAAAAATAAAACAATTCAGAAATGGTTTCCAAAATGGCATTTTAAATGAAACAAATGATGGTATTGATTGGTCGTACGGTTAGTACTATTTTTGTTAATACGGCTGAGAACTGAGTGCTAAAAATAGTAAAAACGAGATACAAAACAATTACTTCAATACTATGAGCTCTTTGTGTATTTCAAACAGACCGTAGAAGTAAAGCCTCAAAGATTAGCGACAAAATAATTTTTTATCATGTATACTAACAAAGTGGTTCATCAGTAGGCATCTCACTCATAGCACATCAGTAGGTCTCCATTTAGGTCTTTATAAATGGCCATCAAACTGGACTAAACCCTTGTAATTGTCCATTTATTTAATTGATGTTGCGCTCAAAGAGCAACCATTGATTGTGTGGGCATTGAGAAGAAAAGATTGAACGATAGCAAAAAATATGAAGAAGAGACGTTACGAAACAGGAAAACGATGTGCACTTTGCGTCATTTCAAAAAAACATTAGAATGGATGACATGAAAACACTTTTAAGTTGAACCAAAAGCAAATCACATTCTCTTAGTATATGTTGAGTTAGTATATGAGAAATTCCTGACTCGCAATGTCGTATACTAACTGTGTACTGTATACTGTATTCAACGTCCCATTTCTTTGGCAGCTTGTGTTGAACCGTCCCATTCTTATTCTCAAACTATGTGGTAATGTCTGTCGATTATCGTAGATGAAAAAAATGTCAATTGTATTTTGTTGCATACCATCCTTCAAAAGACACAACACAACACCCGTTTTTATAACGTTGAAAGAAAATAGACAACGATTTCATTTGAGACTTGAAAGTGAAATGAAAGACCGCGATCTACTTGTCTCGAAGTTTCGAAATTCAAACAGTTATGCATTTAAAGCCAGAAAACCAAAATGAAAGACATGGGTGTTGGGTACTCAAGACTCAAAGAGCACAAAAATAACATAAAACTGCAAGAATTAAGTTCAGAATCATTTTATAGTACTAATAGACTGTTAGGTATTTTAACACTAAAGTTATAATTTTATGTTCAATTCCTTATGACTTCCTTAAAGAATATTTTAAACACTATAAGTCCTGTGCAGTACTATAATAGATCTCTTCCTATTAATAAATTTAATGAGTGAGTGAGTTAATCAAATTTTATAATGACATTAAACCTTCTCTTCGTGAGTTTTTTAAGAATTGTTAAATGGCTTAAAATTGAGGTTTAAAAGAGCAGAGTTTATAATTTGATGTATTAAATAATCGGCTAATGCTTTCATCTTGTAATTGATAGACAACAGATGCTTTTCAACTCAAAACTTTCGCATTTATGAGTTTAATGCTTGAGTATTGTTTCAACAACTTATTGTACATCCAAAAACAACCCTAATATAAGCCTAATATAAGCCTAATATTATAGCAATAAGTCAAACGTGTGCGAAGAGCTAATGCATAAACACTTAAAATTCCTTAAAATTCCTTAAATATGTATTACATTTACAGAAATAGAAAATATTAGTCATAATTGAATTATTTTCTAAAATGACACATCAGTTTTTCAAAGTAGAAAGTTGACAGTCTGTTTCCTCCGTTTGACTTAAAGAAGTTTTTCACTTTCAACTTAGAATTAATCTTACACTTAATGCAATAAATATATGATAAACCTTTTGAAAAAATCTCTAATTTACATTTGAAATGTACTTCTTTCACTTGGCTGAAGTCCATTTCGCTGAAGTCCATGTCGCTGAAGTCCATGTCGCTGAAGTCCATTTGGCTGAAGTCCATTTCGCTGAAGTCCATGTCGCTGAAGTCCATTTCGCTGAAGTCCATTTCGCTGTATTATATAAAATTGTCTCAATTATTATATAAACACAGGTCATCATAAAAAAATATGGCATTAGAGACATTTTATGCATTTGAATAAGTTTATGTTAATTGAAGGTCTTGTTAACCTAATTAATAAATGACAAAAGTCACAGGTACTGGTACTCTATGTTTATTTAATTAAAAATATAGAGTAAGTCAAATCAAAGGAATAGGAACATAAAATGGGTTAAACATGGATTATGACAGTTGAAGTTATGAAAAAGAAGTGCTGTCTATTTGTATGCTTTCGTTCATTTGTTTTTATTCTTGTTTTGGTTTTTTCTTTACTTTTTTCTGTGCCTTTCTTCACTTTTTTTCTTTCCCATCATGTCATTACGCATTGTGTCAAAATGTTAGTAATTCTTCGAGTTTTGCCTTCAATTCTAACTTAAGCAATAGTTTAAAGCAGTTTAAAGATAACAATATTTTAAAATTTATTCAAATCATTTTCAAAAGTGTGAAATTAAATCATCAAACTTAAGATCACTAGTTTAAGGCGAAAAAAACAGAAAAGTTGTTTAATATAAAGAGAAAAAATTAAAATTCAGTATTAAGCTAATGGGGTGTAAATCCAAATAATATAAAGCCATTTGACTGTTTGTATGCGTTTGCTTTATATAGAATTTAATGTTCAAAAATTATTTACTGGATTTCTTTCTCACAAATAATGTGTGGGCGATAGTATTTTGCTTAATATCATAGACATAACGTGTACTAAGTGTTAGTTGTGCTTTAAATTATAACATAGGCTTTCTTTTTATGAGCTTCTCATTTATAAGTTTAAAAAAAGCAAACACTGAATTAGCATTAAATTCTTGACTTATGTAAAGTAAGTTTTTTTTCTTTTTAGCCTTAAATTATATTAATTACTTATTTGAAAAGTATAAAAAACAAATTATTAATAACTTTTATATGTGAACAGAATTTGCTTTAATAAATATTTGAATACATTAATCGAGTTTTAATACGAAATAATTTATTTAATGAGTTTAAATGAGAATCCCATTGAGATTGTTTTGGTGAGAATCTGTTTGCATATGTTTCTCAATATTTTAGATGCATTTAAATACCTCATAAGTGTTATGTGTATACGTAAATGACATCCATTGAAGCGTTGAAAGAAGCAAACATCAGCAAAAGAAAGAAAAAAGATTTAAGACAAAGAAAAAATGTGACTCTATGTGACTCTATGTGACTCTATGTGACTGACAGATTCTCTGTTGTATAGCAGCTGCTGAAAACAATACTGAACGTATCGCTTCCTCTTCTATTCCAATGATAGGAACATTGCCAAAAAAAAGTGATCACTAAAGTACAGTTTACTTTTGGTATACAAACTCTTTCCAGATTTCCTTAAAAATGATTTTAATTGTTTTATTAAATCTTTTTGGCCATAAATAGTATTCGAAGAAATGATTTGCACTTATCTGATAAAATGCTTTACTTTCACGGATCATGTATTTGTGATTCATTGAAGACATCCAATGCCACAAGTAATACAATAGAAACGACTAAAAGAAGAAAGACAGTGAGAGATTAACCGGAAGAGAGCAACTGCTAGAATACAGTGTTAAAATGACTCTATAAAAGTATATTTATATTGTGTGTGTAGTCTGAGGATCATAATCAACAAAGTTTTGCGATTATTGCAGACAATTATTGTCATTGCATTCCATTGAATATTTTGTGTGATAACAAAAACATCAAAATAACGAAACAGTGCCTTTTAGAAGCATTACTTTCGGAACATAAAGGATTATTTAAGATAAAGCTCAACATTTATCCCAAATCTGCACTTTTTGTCTTCAAGAGAATGGAACAAAAAAAATTTTAAATATAAAAAAGAAATGTAAAGACAGTTATAGAAATAGAAACAGGAATTTTTCAAAATAAGTAGAAAGAAAAAAATTGTGCAGAAGAAGGGAAAATATTGCTGATTTTAATGGCCGCAAGAAAATCGCTGATAAAATAATACATACGCTAAACGATAGCGAAATTTAGTCTCATCAAAGTAAGTCGTATAGCAGGGGTTCTCAAACTGCGTTTTGCGGCCCACCGGTGGGCCGCAGAGTTTAAAAAGTTAACATTAAGCTCTATGAGAATCACGTGATTTCCTATATGAAAGTGGTCCGCGAGGCAAAAAAGTTTGAAAACTAC
>JAUJYT010001024.1:0-13552 GCA_033996565.1 Nanhermannia nana
TCAAAACTTATTAAACATTCAAAGCTGTAATTTTATAATTCGCATGTTTTAAAGCATTTATAATTAAGAAAGAGCTTTACCTTTTGGCCAACTTATCTCCTCTCAGTCTCTTTCACTTCTCACTTAAAATAATTTAGCTTTAAATTATTTTCTTTTATACAGTGAAATAAGTCCTTACTTAAAAAAAGATCATTTATTCATTAAAAAAAATTTATATTAACATTGCATAACTTTTAACTTGCACATTCTGTTCCTTAAAATAGTGATGTTTCAGTCCCAGATTTTTATTTTTATTTCACTTGCTAACAGAACTAATTCTATTTCAGTTTAAGTCTATAAAAGTTCTATTTATATTTCAGTTTTTAAAAAATTCTATTATAATTTCAGTTTCACTCAGCATTGTTTTAAAGCAATATCTATGATACAGTATCTACTGTATAACGCTGTAAACAGTATAACACATTTGTTTAACATTATGTCGTATAAAATAATTGTTTAGCACAAAAGCGCTTATAAGGCAGAGATGGGGAAGGGGTGGGTATAGGGGGTGTAACCCCCTCTCAGCTCCAAAATTTTACCTTAGTCCTCCCTTTCACTTGTAGACCCCCCCCCCCAAGGATTTTTGGTCCGAAATTAAAACTCAAAGGGGGAACCAAGGTAAAAAATTTTTTTAAATAGTACCCCCCCCCCTGGAGCGTCATACCTTCCCCATCTCTGTTATAAGGTTGTCCGTGATAAAATTTATTTAATAATCTGTTTACCTGTTTATCTGTTTATCTGTAAATAAGATTTAATAGTCTAATAGTCAATAATCAATTTTATTAACTAAAAAGGCCTATTTCTTTTTTTCAGATAAAATTGCCCTTGTAATTGATTTAAAATGATTTATTGAAGTAAATATCCGTATAATTTATAGGTTTATTACATACTGTAATTATTACACTATTGATAAGTGAATTGAAATAAAATTTTAATCCAATATTTGCTTTGTTTAGCAATAACGAAAAATAATTATTTGCGTGACAAAGCATTACTTTAAGTATTATTCTTCATATATTACAACATTTGAGTAGAGATACAGCTAATCATTATTTCTTTTAATTATATCTCTTGAAGAGGTAATCCATGGGAAAGTAAAAATCAACAAACTATTCAATAAAATAGTTGAGTGGTTAATAATTTTAAACAAACAAATACTAATCTTTTAGTAGCAAATTGTTTCATATCTATGTTTTACGTTCACATTCTTATCAACTTATTTCAATATTTTATTCATTAACTTAAACTTTTTATTTGATTTATATTTTACTTGAAAAATAAGCATTAAGTCTATTGAGACCGTACTTATGGCAAACATTTGCGTCAATAGACAATGAGTGGCATTAAACTAAATTAATATTAATATTTTATGGTTAAAAAAGATTTTATTTTTTAAAAGCACTTTAATAATCAGAAGATCTTATTTTTAAACATTTTTTCTTGTTATAAATGTAAAAATAATATTTTTTTTTAATGTAGTACAGTATTTCGAATTACATTAGTAATAAAACTAGAAGCTTCTCAAGTACTCATATATTAATATAAGCATAAACAAAAGAGTCACTTACATAAAAAAAAGATAAGTTGTTTATATTAGAAAAAGGAGATACGTCAACAACATAGAAGATTACTTTATGTTGAGCAATTCTTTTTATAAAAAAGTTGAAGCTTGTTAAAGCTAAAGTTAAATTTAAAGTAAATGTATTCGGAGCTTCTGAAAATTATTTACATTGTCCACCGGGAAAATTAAATTTTTTGCTTTAAATTTTTTTAATAATGAGTCCTATGGGATAGAATGTCTTTTTCAAAAATGAGTTTAGTTACGATCCACATTAAATAATTTGATGTATATGGGCAAATTTTTAAGTTTGTATAACTTGTAATAAATTCTATATAACTTGTAGATTATTTTAAATAATCTATATTTTTAGCCCCAAAAATATCAACAAGTGATATTTCAACAAAAAAAACCAACTTATACAAATTAAATCACGGTAAATCGATTTTATTTAATTTTTGCAGAAAATTTAATGCTGCATAAGAATATCAAAATTGGTTCCATATAATTAATTGTAGCAGAGTTAGATTTATTCGTTTTTGAAATATTAAGATAAATTAGAGCCTTTCAATTTTGGATTTAATTTTCAAGCCTATTTGAAGTGGATTTTTTGGGTTTAAAAAAATTAAATCAATTATAGCTTTATCGGGTCTAACACAAAAATTTATTTCAATTTAATTTTCAAACACTTGAAACGCTTGAGGATATTGACCACCTTTTCCCCTAGCTGGGCACTGCACAAGGTCGAAAACATAAACCACTCATACGTCAACGTCGTGATAAAAAGTAACATCATGATATTTACTGTTGTTGACGGATCTCCTTATAAGCTTATAAAACTTTTTTGTGCTAAGGTTATAATGATATTCTCTATCAATTATTGATATCTATTTTAATAAATAAATTGTCTTTTAAACTTTGACACTTAAACATAATTGCGATAATTGTTTGTTTGGTGTTTTATTGTTCAGCAAAATACAAATAACTCCAATTAAATGTAGTTTTTTAACAGTTTTTAATATTTGTGTTATTATTGCAGACATGCCCTTTGACCTTTACCACTGCTTAATTCGCTAGTTATGTGAGACCTTAAACTAATTTGTATTATTTTTAATTTCATAATTGCAAAAAAACATTGAATTCATTGTATTTTTAGCTTATTTCTTGATTTTTAGAAATAGTTATCAGTAAATTTACGAATACAAGCCTTAATTATGATATAAGATCTTGTTTTTAGCTTAATTTTGACAAATTTGTTAATCTGATAAAGACTTATAATGATTTAAATTTTGTAATTAAATGATTAAACTAAATTAGTAGTTAATTGCTATCGATATAAACTTAATCTAAAAATAAAATAATATCTAAACGGTAACAGTTCATAATACACATTAATTCGGATATTTTATATTTTATGATAAAATTGTGTTTTAATACAAAATGATTTGTCAATCACTTGACATTTCAAATTTTTAGCCTATTGAGTGTCTAAATATTTATTAATCATTTATCAATCAAAAATCTAATCATTAGCACTGGCATCAAAAACTAATTCACACGAAATACAAAAAGTTCAGTATAAATAAGTGATTTCAATGGATTAAATAACACTCTTTATAGAAATATTACGAAAAGAGAACATAATTTGAAGCGATTTGTTTGATTAATAATTTTTTATTCAATTAAATTGCTTTAAAATTCATAAATAATAAACTAATGAATATTCAAAATAAATTCTATACAAGAACTGAATAAAGCTTGAGTTCATTTCATGCAAAACCCCTTTCAAAGATTAAACCTTTTATCATAAGTTAGTATTGAACTGAAACAAAAGCTAAATAAAACCTAATGGTTGTCAATCGTCAATTATAATGATTAAGTACTTTTGATAATAAGGTGACTTACTTTGTAAACCATCTTTGATAAGCGTCGGTGGAGTTGGTCCTAACCACGGATAGTGTGTGGTGTAAGGCATAGTTGGTGGTGGTCGGTGTGCGGGCATCCTTATCATAGAAGTCGCACCGATTCCTGTCAAATGATTCAATGCTGCCTCATATGGACTCATTGTCATTCGGTGTACATTAAGATTACATTTAGCATCAGGTGATACCGGAGATGGATATGAAACAGCGGTTGCATTGTTTTCTGTTGATGGGCATTGAGAGCAGAGAGATGACGGCGATTCAGATTCTCCTTCAGAAGTAGCGCCGCTATGAGTGTGTTTACCTGAGCCACTATTTGCACCTAATAAACGACTTATACTGAATGATAGTTTTGATGGTTTACTAGAATTGGTTGAACCGTTTTGGTGCACAATAGGTGATGACAGTGGTTCTCGCTTTGGTGACTGAGACATATCATCGTCATCGTCATTAATGTCAATACTAGCGTCTGAATTGATAGGACTTGAAGAAACTGAACGCACCATTGAGTCCGAGTAATCTTTTTTAACCATTTAAACAAAAATGAATCGATATTTTGATTATATTTAATAAGTTAAGAGTTTTATCAATAATGAGAACAATTAAAAGCACATTCGGTGGTATTAATGTCCACCCACTTAATAATTGTTAAAATGACTGAACATATAAAATGAGATCACTTTTAAATAAATAGTAACTAAAGAAAGTAATTTATTTGCGAAACACTCTAAACAAACAGTTGTTGTCTGTGTAAAAGTTAACGCTTAATACACGATCGCATCGCATCTCAATTGAGTATTTCGTAGACCTCAGTCTCAGAAGAAGCCGAAAAAGATGACTCAAAAAATGGTAATTTTACAACTTATTGGCCAACCTTTTAGGGTGCGGTTAAATAGTCTTTACGTTAAGAGTGTTGAAACTTTAATCTCCAATTGGCTGCACGGACATTATCTCTAGTTCTTTAGACACCTCCTCCATGGCAGGGCTGTTGCACACAATTGATTATGACAATCAAAAGCGTTACTCTAATATAATTTTATTATTAATCTCACTCATAACTAAGATACACAATATTTTCTGTTTACTGCATTCATAAATTATCGCTTTCTTTTTTGCATTTTTAAATATAAGCTTTTAAAGCAATTAATCTCATGCCATAATTTTGTAATACTCATAGTTTATTCGCATGAAATTTGTTTTTTGTTTAAAATTATATTTAATAAAATATTATTAAAATGTTTATCCATTTAAAACGCTTCAGACATAGGGAGGGAAGTTTTGTCTAAAGCATGAAAATGTATGTAGAAATAAATGAAAAGTGCATGGTGAATTTTTTTTTAATTTAGATATCAGTGATGTTATATTTTTTGATATTTTTATAAACACAAAATAATTAGCATTGATTTGAAATGATATTTATTACTATAGAAATATATAAAAACAAATTTTATTGAATTTGTTCTTTCAATTTTCATTGTCATAGTGCAAGTGCACTATTGGGGGATATATGAAAGCTGGTGTGAGTTTAAGGGGTAGATCCCCATCAGTTTAGTTCTTGAGTGCGAATTAAATGTATGAATGAATAGTAAAGTTTAAAAGATTTCTGTGATTGAATGAAAATGTTCTGTTAAATGAAAATCGACGAACCTCTGAGATATCGCTTCAAAAGAGTCAAATAGATTGCCTGACATTTGAATGTGTTCTCATTTCATACAAAAGAATGTTAAATAAAAGTTAGAATAACAAACGATAGATAGAAAGTGAGAGGAATGTGTCAGACATTTCACTCTATCTATACCGATGCTTTAGTTACCTCATTAGTGGCACTCTTAACTGCTATTTATATAGCCTTTACTTTGAAACTGCATTTCATTGAAAGAAATTTAGAAGCGATGCGCTCTAACTAAATGCTCATTAGAAGTGATTAATCAGCAAAATGTAAGATTATGTACTGTGCAGTATGTATGTATCAATCTATTGGCAGCTAATATCTTAACTATAATATAACAAAGTTAGGAGTATATTAGCTGTGATATGAACTTTTTTTGTGATCTGCGCTTAAGGTTGAGATATCATTAATCTGCATTCAATGTGATTCACGCTATTCTAATCTGGCATAAACCGTCTTAATACCTATGAATCCGAAAGGCGGTATATAAATGAATAATCACATATACATACACTTATCAATTAGTATTTCAAAATTCAATTTAACAATAAGTTATAGATATATCAAATTTTCTATCTCAAGACTTATGATTATCTGTGAAATGAAAATCATCGATCATTTAACTCTGCCTTCAATTTGTAACGTTATTCGAGATCAACGAAACAAAATATAAATAAATTCCATTAAAATTTACTTTTGAAATCAATTTAGATATAACCGATTAAATTAAATCAAAATATTCTTAAGTTTAAACCAAATTATACGCTAGTTCTTAGAGTTTAGAATTATTTCATGGCTTACTCTTAACACTTAAACAATAATTATTTGTTTCCAAAATTGAAACTAAACGTTAAGAAGATATTATGAGGACAGGAAATGCAATACAAATGTTAGTGCAGATGATTGCATATAATGTTCGGATAGGGACATCGTTCATTTGAGATCATTTGCACCCATTTCTTGCATTCCTTTACGTGACATCTTCAGACATTCTCAACAAGAATTTCGATTTCATACCAATTTGGAAGTTTGCAAACGTTCGCAAACAGAAACTTAAACGTATTTATGTCTGCATAGAGTGGGAAACACTAGTACTTTATAATTTATATATTCACACATGTACTGCGCTGTTACTTACCATAACTTGAGCCACTCAAACATTATACAGTTCTGTATATCTCGAGTCTTACGGCTATACAAGAACTACTGTATTACAGCTGTATAAGAACTCATTATGAGATAACTATTGAAAGCTCTCACCGTATATGTTATAATGTTGTTATTCATTGTAGTCCTTCTTATATCAATCAATTGATTACTAGCTTTTGTCTAACAATAAAAAAGATTTAAGAGTAATGGCCAAAGCCTATAGGGCTCCGCCCACAACAGGGTACACTCTTGAGTTATATATCATTGGAAAGATCTTACCGAGTACTACAACTTTTCTCCTTGGACCAACTTGATCCGACCACGAAATAAAGAACCAGAGGGTGAATATGTCCCCATTGAAAATACATTATATTTAAATACATACAGAAAATACATAATGTATTTCCAGTGAGGAATTTTTCGGCCTCTTGTTCTTTACTCCGTAGACGGATCGAGTTGGTCCAAGGGGAAAAGTTGTAGTACTCGGTGAGATCTTTCCAATGATATATAACTCAAGAGAGTACCTGTTATGGGCGGAGCCCTACTCTTTTAAGCTTTTGATTAAGATTTATAAGGGTACTTATTATTTAGCAGTGTTTTATTTGTATTCTAATAAATAGAGAAATTATTGCTGCCTTTCATTTACAAATTAATTTGCAATAAAAGTGAGTCTTGAAAATTCGATACACGACAGAAACGTGTAATACTATTACAGTGCTTACAATGATAATAAAATCAAAATTGCGAGTCATTCTTGTCAATGACAAATTTGATGTATTTTCTAATATAAAGGTATTACTAAAGCAGTTAATTGAGTCCAATAATATTTAAAGAAAACTTTATGCCTTTCTAAACATGTTCATAGATTTGCCGATTCTAATAGTTATTTGTGTTTGTGGTTTATTACTATTGATTTGGTTTCTCGTTTGTTGTTTCTGTAAATGTTGGTGTTGGGAGTGTTGCTGCTGTTATAAACGTCAAAGACAAGAGAGCATCACTTAATTGGGATAATTATTTACCAAAATAATTAATTCAATGAAAATAGTTTTGGAATCGATTTGAAAAAACAACTTTAATGTTTCAAAAATCATAACATCATTCAAGTTCAACAACAGTTAAATTTATTACAATTATTTGGCAAACTATATGACGGACTTTTTTAATATTATTACTGTTTAAATTGATTTCTCAAACAATATTATAGACATTATGTAATTTATATAATAAATTATTTATTCAAAGAATATAATGCTATGATTTGACTGAAGAAATTCAACAGTGCTTTTGTTTCTTTAACTCATTATAAGAAAAGACAAGAACTTTGAAGTGTAAGGAAAACAAACAGAGAGATTGTATAATAAAATGGACAAACATTTATATTAGTTATTACGGGCATATCATGTATTTGCGAATCGGAAGCTAAAATAAACTGAGGAATAGTAAGGGAGGCTTACAATGTTGTGTCTCGATTCGTAAATTAAATTATTTATGCTAATACTCAATGCTTCCAGTGCTACACAGTTCTGCTTTTCTAAGAGATTTACTGTTTATGACACCAATAGTAGTATTATTACGACTAGAGATAAATTTACTTATACTTTAAAATCATCGTTAAGGCTATTTTGCGTATTGATAACCTTACACACGATGCGCCACTTGCCGGAGCTCATGCATTGTGAGAGCCGTCTCTAAATCCATTAAATCCCTCGTGCAGTTTGACATCACTGCTATTTTATCGATTACAGGTCTCAAGAGAGGTCCCATCTGTGCCAAACCAAAACCTGGATCAACCTCTTGAATGCTTCTCAAATTGAATTTACTCGATTACCCTATTAAGTCGCCCTGAGTCGAGACCCATCTCTCTCTCTCTCTCTCTCTCTCTCTCTCTCTCTCTCTCTCTCTCTGCTCTCCTGTCTCTCTATTTGAATGTCTATTTTACGGAACCATTCGATTCGGTAAAGTGGCAGTAATGAAATGGTGCGCGTCTTTAAGACACAATCAATTACAAAAAAGATGGAATAGTATTACACTATAGAGAACATAATAATTGCTTTTACTGAATAATAACTATTGTAATACTCTATCGACTCAATTATACAATTAATATAATGTTTTACTTTATATTCAATAATAATTTGACGATAAAAATAAATAAACATTCGCTATAATTGTTTTCTATTTATCTATAAAATAGGCTAAACTTTAAATAGAGAAGAGTTACAAAAACATTGTTTAGCTTTTTAAAGAATTATAAGACTAGGGAATAGACTGACGAGTGAGTTACGCATTTGCAATAACACAAAAATGAGTATCGCCTATAAGTGTATACGAATCCTGTTATACAAAGATATTTGAAATTAAGCATAAAGTTAGCCGTGAGGCCGACACGTGCACTCTTCAAACTTACAACCAAGTGAATTGCGGTGAAATGCAGAAACCCATAAAAGTGAGTTATCATAACTTATGTTGCGCTACATTTCATGCTATGACTAGTATTAGTATAACACAGACAGTACTGAAAGTAAATTCAATTATTTCAATAGTGTTCCGATAGAGTGAAGGCAATCAACAATCATGTTATAACACACCGATATTCACGTCGGTTCCTTTGAAACAATATTAACTGTTCTTTAACCATATATTAGTTTCTTGTGGCGCATAAATTGAAGTTAAAGCGAAAATTTGACATTCGTTAGAGTTATCTTTACAATGAATGATTCACTTTTGCATTTGTATCACATTTACACATCTAATACATGGTTGAGATATGCGATATAGCAAATCGCCAAACGAAGAATTTCGATTTTGGACAACTTCTTATCAGGTGGTAATGTCGGCAAAAGATGCCTCAATTCAGCGAACGCGACATTGAATGCTTCGACTCTTATCCTTTCACGTGTCGCGTGGGCTAACCTGTACTTTTGAGTGGCTCTTCTTCGACGGCGACGTTCCTCTCGAGTTAAATGAGTGGTTGGAGTTAAAGTATTGCCAATTGATGAGCTATCAGATGGAAGTGCGGCAGAACCAGAGCCACTCCTTGTTCTGCTGTAGGGATGAATTCTGCGAGAGTTTGTTTGACGCGTTTGTGCCTCGCTGTCGGATATCGATGAAGTGGGAGATATCATTGTATGCAAATTAGTTGGCGATGACCCGAGATATGGAACCGGTGTAGTCGGCAATCCATTCATACCAATACATTCCTCATTGTAATTGTTTGCACTTTTCCGAGAAAACGACACTATATCTGAGTTTAACTGAAAATTTGCTGAATTTGTATTTTCGATGTTAGCATTTGAACTCATCCCAAATGAATACATTATCAAAGAGTTCTCACCTAATTGTCAATACAAATAATCATTTATTTTATGCTTAAGTAAGTCATCATAAAATAAAACGTATTCAATTAGAAACTGACACTTTCATTATCTCAATTTATGTAAGACTAGACATCCACTGTATTTCTGCTTTCGATAAAAGGCTGTTCAGGAAATATGACTCATATTAGCTTCAATTTTTGACTTTCAATTTTTTATCAATTTCGGTAGAGTTTTATTGTGATTATCTTTAATGAAGTGTTCATTATATTTCAAGCTTAATATGAATATATTTTATGCATAATGTATTAATCTTATCATAAAATATTATTTGATCGTAACATCGAATAATATAACATTCACTTTATAACTATTTAAATATTAAATCATATATACAGGCATTACATGTAATTCAAGGATAATTAAAAAGAATTAAATCAATTTATAAAGACTACAGTTTAAGCTTTAATCAATGGAAAAAGTATTAAATTTTGATCAAATAATGAAATGTTAAATTTTTAGTTAAACATCCGTTGCTTAAACATTAAAAAAATATTATTATAATGAATGTTTGACAATTAATTTAAGCAAATTTTTTACTAAATTTACGAAAGATTTAAAAGACATTCATCATAATTATAACTTATATTTCATAACTAAAGATGCTTTAGTTTTGTCATTTAGTTGTATAGAAATACAGTAGACTCTCGTTATATTGAAGTCGGATATAGTGAATCTCCGGTCATAGTGAACAGGTTTAGACCATAAATTTGGTTCGCTATACCCGACAATGTTATAGAGTTGACTCCCGAAATAGTGAACGGATTTTTCTTGCATTTGGTCATTCACTATAACAAGAGTCTACTGTATGAAAACAGTTAACTATATTGTTGATTAAAATGTTTCCAAATAAGTTCATGTAAAGGCAATAGAGTTCAAACACTTGTTCAGCTATAATGGGCTTCTCTTATTCATGTTCAACAATCGAGCATTTCTGGTTCGGTTGCGAGCACCGAGCGTGAGCACCCTCGGGTCAACGGTCAACATATTAAAATGTATTTTATGAAACACAGGTTTATTAAAAAACATATTTTACGAAAAATACATACTTTTAAAATAAGTCCCAAAAAAAAATGAAATTAACTGACTTAAGGCTTGGCAAATGCTCGGTACCCGAGCTTGAGCGTGAATATCACTGCTTATAATATAGAAAAGTTTAAACAAAACTTTTAGAGCGATCAATAAAAACGAATTAAAAATATAATTTTAAAGTTTTTTGCTTAACTTAATTTAATATCTTATTAATATTGATATATATGACGAATTATTTTTTAAATGGTATGAACACTATTTTTACTGATTCATTTCTTAGTAAAGATTCAAATGAAATACTGAATGAATTCTTAATATTTGGTTCGATCAGTTTTATAGAGTAATGAATGAGAAGAACAAACTAATAACTTACCAAACACTCACTTCTAACTGTTAGGAATAAAATATTGAAAACAGAGGATTTCACACAATAATTCTGATTCCGGGGAGACTTTTCACAGTTATAATAAGTATAAGTGAGTCTCATGGGATCGACTTTAACATAAAAGAAGCGAAACAGAGGCCAACATACGCTTCAATTAGCATTTCAACAATTACTATAATTTTTTGGTCCCACCAAATGACTCACAAAAGTTCATCAGATCACCGATCAGTGTATGAAATTCAATGAAACAGAAAATATGCGTTAAGAACAAAGATAGCAAATTCTGTTCCACCAATTGTTCCACATTAAAAATTGATAAAACAAGAACGATGTGCCAGTGCTTTAATTAGCAATAAAATGGCGATCAAATAATATAATAATAAGGATGAACTTAATTAAGTCAATTATAATCGAATGTTATTCAACGTTTAGGTCCAGCCATGCTATCGAGTCATTTAATTGTATACATAAAAGACAATTCTATATAAAAGGGGAAAGTGATGCCTATTTGGTGTATACTTCAGTTTATCGGTTGGCTGATTATGTTGAGCAGGAAGAACAGGAAGAACTAATTATACTAAAGGAGCCGTGCAATGACACGAAACGTAGCCAATTGAGTAATGCAGTAAAATAAGTAACTGTTACTCTGTCTCTATGATAGTCACTATTGGGATGCATATAATGCTGATCATACTGTGACAGATGGGATACACGGACAGCAGCATACTTTTGAAAACAACTAATTCTATGTTTTGTCAGTCTAGTCAAGCCCTGTACCCATTCAATAATCCCTTTATGAATATGCTCTCACTGACTGCGAGAGTCGGGATGATCTGTCTTTATTTAATGCAAAGATTAACGCTCAGGAGATCCTCAAATTTGCATTTCAGACATTATTATGCTCACTATCAGCTCAAATTACTTTTTCAAAAGAAAATTTTTAACTTTTTGTCAATAATATTAAAATATAAAATATAAACATTTAATAGTAAAACACTTTGGCTAACAGTTTATTATTTAAATATATTTGATATCCCTAATTAAAAAAATTTTCTTAACATACCTTTTCATTGCTTTCACTGTTGAACGTTTACTCAATTTATCTTTAAATACAAAATAACTTTTTCATAAATTTTGTTCAAATAAAAGTAATTAATATTAAAAAATATAATACAGTATTTTATTTGAATGATACTATTTTCTCAATAGTCAAAAGTGGTCAAAAGCACATCTCATGATATGCTTCTCTCTGAATAACAGTGCGAATATAAAAATGCGATTCTCGCGAATGATCCTATATTTAAATATCTGATACTGTGCATTGTGCCAAACATTTCTTCGTCCAATCAATAGACACAACTCTCAATCGATGAAACTATAGTCAAACCAAATCCAGTGGTTTCACTGAGAGGAGAGGTCTAATTTTGATATAAGGTTTAATAATCTTTATTTAAATTTAATTTTATTAAAAACAAAATCGATTAAATTTATATCAAATAATATATTTTCTTCATAATCTCAAAATTATCAAATTCGGGCATTTTTTAGATGAGTTGTTTATATATATTGTCATTTTTTATAATTATAATTTATATATTTGTATAATTATGTTATAAAAAAGATAATACTAATAACAAAAATATTACGCTATATAACAATTAATTGACTTAAGTGTATATTTCTTTTATCTTTTTATGTGTTTATAAATATTTACTTTCAATGCAAAAAATTGTTTGGATTTTAAAATTTAGAATTTCCTAAAACTGATCCTTTGGAATAAGAAAAGATTTTTCGCTTTTCTATCAAACAGATGACAGACTTCTGGCTAATCTCTGACCCATTATTTCTCGTGTCTGACTTCTGTCCCTCGAAATATCCAGCAGCTGAATGTACTGTGTGACTGAGGATAATGCAATTCACCAAATGTGGGACTAATAGCAATATGGATGGTAGAGCTTGTGGTATAACAGCACAGTTTAGGACACTATTTAATAGTACTTAAATAAGTTGAGACAATAAATGTTTAGTAATAATATTAATTGCATTTAATATAATAAATTGTAACACTTTTAATATTAAATAATAAAAACTCTTTATTAGTATTAATTATTATAATAATCGCTTAATAACAGACACTTTCTCTGTCTGGCATCGAATTATGGACTCGTTGTTAGTGAGAGAAGTTATTTGGATCAGATTTGGATCAGTATTATTCAGCCATGGGTTCAGGTACAGTAGGTTCGGCAGAAAAGCGGCAAAATGTTTTCACTAAATTTTAGTGTAAAATCAAATTCATTATCAAATAAACTGATTATAGATATATCAGTGAAAAATAATCCGTAAAAGTTTAAATTCAAATACAAAGTTGTCAACTAAGGCACCCAATGTTTTAATGAATAGCTAAAAACTGATTAAAACTTATTG
>JAUJYT010001025.1:0-13540 GCA_033996565.1 Nanhermannia nana
GTGGGTTCGATCCCCCCACGGGCCACTTCTTTTTTAAATTTTTTTTTCAAATTTTTTAATATTTAAGAGGACATATAACGCCTTATACTCAAAAAGAGCACTGTAGAGTATTATAGAGTATTAAACAGTGCTCTTTTTGAGTATAAGACGTCATATCTATAGTATTTCTAGTGATATGTAATTTAAAGACTCTGTTTCTTTAATATCTATAGAAACAAATAAGTATTATACAGTTGTAATACAATTACAAGTATAATACTATTTGAACAGAAAATGATTTAGTTTAAAAAGAATAAAATAAAAGCAAGCATTTCCTTATTTGATATAATTGACAAAATATGCTAAAACTCCTAAATTCTGCGGAAGTTTGCATTTGAATCGATAAACTAATTCTCAAAATTATTTAAAAGCTATTAAGCCTTAGAACATGAGAGCTGTTGTATGCATGAGAACAAACGTTGAGTCTATTTAGAGTTAATTTAGTTTTCATTGAAGCGATACTTTATCTGAATTTTATGTATAAAACACGAGATCTTGCGTTCAATTTGAGTGAAAAACATGGAATACAAGATTCTTTATGAATAGACAGCTTAATAGCTAGGAATTAATGTTATGCAAAGTCTTTTATGTTGAGTTGAAGGCACAATCAGAGAATCAAATAAGGATTAACGAGTTTTAATTCTAACGATAAAATAAATTGATGTGTTTTTCTGTCTTTTTTGAGGTCAAGTTTGTTTCTTTTGCGAATTTCTTAGTCAATGCATATATTAATAACTTTTTTTCATCAACTTTTGTCAATGTATTCAATACTTAACACTAAATGAGATCAAATAAGTGGGTCTGAAGATAGTAAGACACGAAGCAATCAAATAAAGCTGAGCTTTCATTGCCTTAACTGATATGCAAGAGGAACCACTATATTATGCATAAACTTACTCTGCATTTGGTCACGAAATACATAAAAAGCGACTTTTATTAAAACAACATTTTTCTTACATTCTTCTTAAGCAAGTGCTTAAAGTGATAAAACCCAGACTAAAATCTGCTTTTGTCCACATTTTTACTAAATAAAAGGTTTTTTGGAACAAACCCTACTTTATAGACGTTATCAAACTATTGTAGGACCAAATGTCCCAATGTATGTATAGTCGAATCTCACTATGTATGTATGTATGTACTCATGTATGTATAGATTCTCATTTTCTCATTTGCAATAAATTTTAGTTAGGGTTAGACTGGGGTTAGATAATCACTATTTGCTATCAAAGAGCTCTAAAGCTAATCAAAGTAAAGAACAAACAATCAGAATCAGCACCAGATTCAACAATATAATGAAAAATCGGTGATGACGTGTATAAAGTAAACTTTTTAGGTTTAAAAAAAACTTTACTGTATTTCACAGCTAAGGAAAATTTTTCACTGTTATTATCTGTTAAGTAATTAAAGGACAGCATAACTACAAACAAATTAAAAATAATAACAAATTAAGGTTTTTATTACAACCATTTGAGTCCAAATCCTTGTGTGACTGCTCCCAAGTTTTGGGTCTATTTCTAGTCCTAACAGTTTAATAGCCATTAATCTGCCATTAATTAAGTATAATTTGACGCCAAAAAAATCGTTATAAAGTAGAGTAACTTTACTCTAACAACACCTGCAATAATAGAAATTAAAATAATTACAGTTATGAAGTATATAACAATTATAATCAAACACTATTAACAGTTTTTAATGACTGTTAGTTTAAATTTAAATACGATGGCAGTCATTGATGACCAGCAAAGTGAAGACTACTTTAATAACTATCAGAAGATTATTGAACGAAATGGAAAAACTGTTTATGACATCGAGAGAATAGATCCGACAATATTTGACAAAACAGAAAAGTTCATTATAGGCGGTGCTCTACTATTCATTTTGCTGTATATTCTTATATTAATTTTGTCATCGAATGCATTATACATTTTCATCAAAACAAGTTATCGAAAGCCTGACCAGAACTTACTTATATTTTGGGATTTATTAACATTTCGAAACCCAGTCATTAGGTATAAGTTATTCCACTTTATAATTATATAATAAATTTTACTTTTAAGTGTTTTTGAAATATATCTCAAGTTTTTAATCGATATATACTTTTGGTTATGCGATTATTGCAGAGAAATATGTTAAGATATACATAAGTTGTAATAAGTTTTCTCTACGATAATACTTAATCGATAGAATAGAAGTAGTTTTTTATGCGACAAATAATTATATTAAAAATGAAAACTCTTACTAAATTTCATTACTTTATATTATTTCTGAAATTATTTTTTCAGGATATTAAAGAATATACTCATTAATGAAGGATATGATATGCTCTCTCTCAGGCGTTATTACTATCTATTGAGAAAATTTAAGTTAAAAGAAGAGAAAATATCAGTTAATAAAAGTAGAAAAAATCGATTAAGACTTAAAATACTTCGATTACAGGAAGAATTTTCTCGTATTCTTGGAGTTGTACTGTTTGATGAGAAAGAATTACAATTATTAGAACAAAGGGTTAAGAATCAGAAAAGATATGAAAATAAGCCAAAAGTTTGTGTTCTAGCAGTCAATGAATTAGCCGACGATTACGATCGTAATCCAGAGAATCAATTGCTTAATACTATTAATAACATAAAAGATATTCGCGAGACTATGATTATAACCGGGAAAACAATCCAAAATTCTCACTAATATTAGAAAAAATTAATTGTATTAATACTTTCAAAGTTCGTCATAAAGTTAACTAAAATAGAGTTTAATTAAATTCAAAACTTACCCACACTTTAGAAATAATAAAATTGACATTAAATCCGTGTTTTAATTAATATAAAGCTTTCAGTTAAATAAATAGCAATTTTTATTTTTCAATAAATAAAAAATTAACAAATTTTTGAGTTGATATCTACTGTAAAAAACTTCAATAACTTTCAATAGTTTTATAAACAATTAAATCAAATGTACATAAAATACATGTCTTTTATGATAATCAGTAAAAACAAATCAACAGAAAGAAAGAAATTAAATGAATTTGACTTAAGCTCCGAATCAAATGAATGTGATTCACAAGAATTGATCCCATTTAGAACTGACTTTTGTGGTCACCAATCGATTGGCTCTTTTGAAACCCATATCACGAACAGAATTGTTCTCACCATTAGTTAACTTCACTTTCTTTATAATCGGATCATCTGTTGAGACAAATAACTAAATAAACAAATAAAACAACTAAATAGTGAACCGTCTGTACAGACCTTCATCGAGATCAGAATCAATGCAACTGTTGTTCTCGTCATTGTTTCGCAATTCGTCCAAAATATTGATGTCTTCGCTGTTGAGGTCATTACTGTCAGAACTATTATTGCTATTATTTGTGTTATTAGTGATGTTCTGAGCGTTCAATTGCTGAACAATTGTTCGACAATTAGAAGCAAAACCTCTGCCAAAGAACTGCTTAACAGACTGTTTATGACCACACACTTTGCACAACCATTTCGTTGCCTTCTTTTGCTGTTGGACTTGATATACATCACAATTACAACACTTGAGAACTACGAACTCCTGAGCCATAGCTTTGTCATCAATTGATATTAATTATAATTTTATTTGATCTCAATTTTCAATTGTATTTCACTTTTAATCTCAATTTTCTATTATTGAACACAATATTTGTTTTGCCGCACAATTGCTTTGCGCAGAAGCAGTCATTACAGCCCTAGTGTTGAGCCATATATTCATACCTTTAATACGTATTAACTGTGTGGTTATGTGTAGACAAGTGTTGACTCAAATATCGCTCATCACTAGTGTTTCAAAGCATGCCTTTTAAGTTATAGCAAAATGCGTGAAATGTTTTAATGTTTTTTAAAAATTAAAGTTTCAAATAAATATTTGTTTTTAAATTAAGTATTGTTTTGTATTTGTGTTAAACAATGGTTTCTATTGAGAGCTCAAGTGATTCACCGTTTGTTTCGTTGGAGAAACTGTTGGAAGCGTTGGAAGTGATGAAAAAATTGTCTCAAAAACGAGTCGATGAGAGCCTTAAAAAGCAATTACTCGAAGACCAAAACGATGAGACGGTTATACTTCAGATCAATTTCAAGAAAATCCCTTTCAATAAAACAACTTTTATTCACTCGATTTCATTACCAAACCATTGGAGACACGAATCAGACTTCGAGACCTGTCTTATCGTCAAAGACCTCAACAGAAAGCCGTTAACAGATCGAGAATTAGATTTAGGTCTCAATTAATTTATTTTGTTATTTATTTGTTTGCATTAATTGTGTTATTATTTTCTCGTTTTTCAGATGAGACCAAAGCTCATTACAAAGAACTGTTGACAGAACGGAATTCATCGCAATTTATTTCAGAAATACTTCCGATGAGAGAATTGAGGAATGAATATAAAGTATATGAAGCAAAACAAAAGCTCTGCAATGCTTTCGATCTGTTTCTATGCGACAAAAAGCTGTTGCAGAACAAGTTCGACTATTTGTCGCGATTTTTGGGCAAAACCTTTTGGTTGGACTCCAAGAAAGTGCCGATTCCTTTAGATTTAACTGATTCTGAACTCAAATCTCAATTGGAGTCTAAATTAAATCAGACTTTTCTTTATCTGTCGGGCAAAGGAGACACTTGTGTTGTTAATATTGGTATATATTTGGCTTAATATGTCTTCAAATATCTGCTAATCTATCGATTTCTATATTGTCATTCATTTGATGTTTAACTTAAAACTTATTCAAAGCTAACATAGTATTAATTGAAGTCTTATTTCTTTCTCAAATAGGTTTAATGAAACAGTCGACTAAACAATTGGCTGAAAATCTATTGACTGTCAATAGAAAGTTAAATGAGTTGTTTGGAGATAACGTACGATCGCTAAGCCTTAAGACCGAGAAATCGATGGCAATCACTTTCTTTCTTGATTGTGGTTTTGTCAGCGATATTAAACTTAAAAGACCTCTCACTCCAAACAAACCTATTGAGGACGAGTTCTCACATTTTGTAAATTCAAAGATTCAAGTCTTCAAAAACGGCGACGTCAAGGTTGTCAAGGATGAAGATAATAGTAGTGATGAAATGGACGAAACCGAAAAAGAGTGGCTTTTAAAGGATAGTAAACGCAAAAAGAGAAAGCGAACCAATAAGAAGAAAAATTTAAATACTATCAGAAAATTTAAAAAACCTAAAATTAGTAAAAAATAATTGAGAATATTGTTTGCCTACAAATGAATGGTTACTTTTTATACTAATAAAAGTAATCAAATTTCAAGATTTAATATTTAAGTATCTGAGTATTTTTCATATTAAAAATTAACGTTTATTTCTAAATAACTTTTTAAAAAGTAATTTTATAAAAACGAATCAAACTCTGAAATATAAAATTTTGTTTATAGCAAACTTAGATCGTAATAACACTTATTATGCTTTTATTGTTAACGATTATTGCTATATATATGAGATGTTCGTTAGATTCGTTATATCAGTACTTGAAAAGAGGTGATAAGACATGCAGTAAAAACTTTTCATAAATAAAGGTGAGAGTGAGAGACCTTGCGATTTAACATTCAATAGTTGTAACTTAAGTTCATCTCATTTGATAATTATTTCACTTGAATAAGTAAACAGTTTTCTAAATTATTCAAAATGATGGTCACAATTACTCTTATAATTTCTATAATAATTTTTTGTATCGCAATCACAAGAGAAGAAAATCGCCGCAAATCGAAACTACAGTTTTATATGCAACCTTCGAGAGAAGATACGGATCCTCTCAACGATACCAATGATGACAAAAGTAACGAATGCTTATTATTGAAGCAAAAGCTTAGAGAAAAGGATGAAATAATCAGCAAATTAAAGGGTGAATACACGGACACTAACTTGAAAATGGAAACCTACCTGTCCTTAACCAAAGCGAGTCAGGAACTAATACTACGTAATGATGAAAGAGTTAGAACTGTAAGCAAATTATGGGAAGACAAAGCGGAACAGTTAGAAAAACAAGTGGTTATTTTGAATGAAGAAATCGTTCAATTTAAACGTCAGATCGAAAAAGCCGACGACGAACTCAACTCACATCAACATCAGGTCAATAATTTGAACCGACAATTGGCTGATAGAGAGGATCGCATTGAAGAGTTAGAATCAGAATTAGAACAACTTATAGAAGTGGAAGAAAAGTGTCAGAAGAAGACAATTCGTATCCAACAATTAGAAGGAGATTTAGAGAATTTGGAAGAAATACGTCGTAAAGAAAGCGATAAATTCAGAAATTTGGTTAAAGATAAAGACTTAAAGATCGAACAGTTAGAGAGTATTTGTTCGGAAATGAAAATGAAAACTACAGTCACTTCTCTTTAGCTGAATAGCAATTTTCGCATTTTATAGCATTTAGTATTCAACACACTTTACAATTATTTCAACAATCAATTGAACATAAATTTGAGTATATTTACAAAATTACTTCAACCGAACCGGTATTCAGTATCTATTGATTATTGTCATAATCGTAATTCATAATTATCATTAACTAACTCACAAACATTTGTAATGAAATGAATTAAGCAAATAGTTGTAAATTAAATATACATAAAGTGTATTTATTTAAATAACTTATTATGAAATACAATATTAAGATATGGCACACAATTTGATAGTTTAAATAAAATCAATGTTATGCAAATCAAGATTCTGTTCCTGCCCGAGCGTCAAATGCTTCAGCAGTTTGAGTAACTTATGACAAAAATCTTTTCTTTTTAAACTAATTTGAGTTCATTTACATGCATTGATTGGTAGTTAAGTTATATCAAAGATCAAAATTATATAATAACTTAAACATAAGATGAATAATGACTCGAAAAGAGTTGGCAGTAATTTATAAATTTTAATAATTAATTCAAATGACTATATAATGAAAAATAAACCACAAACTGTTCATAAAGTTAATGATATGAGAGAATAAGTGAACAAAAGACTTTATAAATGAAAGTATTATATCCTTAAAGAATATTAAGGTACGTCTTAGGCTTATCAATAAAAATGTATTATATTTTGATGCAATGGCTTAAAAATCTGTTCAACTATAATGTGGAATAAACAATGATAGAAATGACTAACTTTAATGATAGAACAATGATATGCATCCTATTAAATACTATTGGGACTGATAGTTGTGATGGTTGACTAAATTACTTTTTAAGTTTGTTTAAAAATTATTAAATCAGGACTGAGTAGTACTGCACTCAAAATTGGCAGATATTTTCAAACATTAAGAAATTTATGTTTAACTTTAGGTCACTATTTATTTATATAACTAGTATTAAAGTTATAAAAATAGCTGTAAATTATGAGTTCAACAAAGTTCTAATAATTTAATTTTGGGAACTCATTGATGACTCTAAACTCTAAACCATTTGTTATTATAAACTTATTTTTATAAAAGACGGGTTTATCTGTTGACTGACTAACACTGACTACCTATAGACTAAAAATATCAACAATTACTACTCGATTCGGATAATAATTTTCAAGAATTAAACTTAAAAATAGATTTTGTAGTAAATATCAAAGTCTGGATCTGTTAGGAAAATAATTTTAATCAAACGGCGATTATAAAGAGTTAAATAAGATCATAATTTCTAAGACTAATGTCCGGCGCTGTCAATCAAGGTGTGCCTCATTAGCATAAATACAATTAAATGTTTGACATTAATTAAAACTTATGGCAAACGGTTTGACCCGAGTTTACAATTTGATTGCTTTAGTGGCAAAAAACTTAATACTTATTTATTATGGTTTAGCACTTCCTTAATAAATAATTATTAGTTGAAAGAGAAATCAAAGTTTATGTTTTGTGCGTATCTGTTGAAGACTTAAAGTATTATCTGATCTGACTTATAAACTAAGATAAACAGTATGTATGAGGAAATCCTGCAATAATTCAATACCTAAATGCTTAAAAAGCTCTTAGAAACTGAATTATTTAGTAATAAATACCAATCACTCAATTCAATAAAAAAGTGTTATAAATAGTCATTTCTGTGAATGCGGTTATGTATTTACATATTTATATATAGACCTAATGTTTACTTTAAATTGAATGCTTTGATCTGAAACGATGAACATCTTATTTCTTAAAATTAAAGTCAGAGTCATAGCTAAGTCATACATACATGTAGTGTATGATTACATTGCAGGTGAAGCGAAAATAAAACTATAAAATCTTAAATAAACAAAATTCCTTTGATAGCCTGAATTTGAAACAAAGACTAATTGATGAGAAAATAGACTTAATGACGATATAGTCGTGCAGTACTGTATGATAATGACCTCAAAGCCAAAAATATTTTCTTAATGCTATCATTTTGTGGCTTAAACAGTATTATAAAACATGTAAACTTATATGACTAGACATTATTCATAAATAATAACAGATCATCACAATTATGATGACATTATAATTATCATCATTAATATAAATGCATTAATTTGAATAATAATTAGTTTATTTCGTAATTAATGCGAACCCATTCCTTGTTTTTTGATGAAAACCTGACCGCTTCTATCACTGCCTGAATATATAAGCCGTCCTCGAAATTTGCGGCCAAACTCACCGCTTCTTTAGCCCAATGAAACACTTTTTCTTCATTTATATCTGAGTTCTCGCTATTATTACTAATTTGTTCGTCTGGTGAACACTGAAACGCATCCTTCAGTGCAGATAACATTTTCAAAAGACCTCTTCCATAAGGCTTTGGCAAAACATTTTTGGCACTTAAAGTCATATTATTATCACTCAGATCTTCGTTGTCTAGGAGTATAACTTCTTCTTTATTTGATGACAATAGACGTGCGTAGAGATCGCCTCCTCTGCACACCAGATATCCTTTGGAACCACAAACTATCACTTCGTGGTATAATTGTCCGAACATATGAGCATTTAGTGTCACATTTGCTATACTTATGTTGTTTGTCATTTCCATCTGAAACGACACGAAATCATCTGAAGTTATTCGTCGAAGTCCTGAAACTTAAACAAATAGATAATTGATTTTGTTGTCATAAAAATAATAACAAATATTCAATTTTGATACCATTATCTTTCAATTGGCAGAAGTTTTTGACTAAACCGTGAACTCGTTTAGCTTTGAGTCCAGTAACGAATGTGATTATGTCTATGATATGGGTCCCGATGTTTGATAACAATCCGCCGCCCATTAGTTCGTCACAACTTATTGAATACCTGTCTATACCTTTAGGAAAAAAGTTTAGTTTTAAAACATTTCAACAATAAAAGGCCTGAAGAGTAGGCCATCAATACCTTGAAGGGCGTCTCCAAAGACATTACAATTAATAACATTTATTTTGCCGACAAATCCGCCGGAAATAAGATTTTTCATTTTGATAAATGCGGGCAAAAATCGGAGTGAATTAATCAAAATAGTGATAAGTGAGGGGTAATTCATAGCCGCCTTGTTCATGGCCATCATCTGATCCAAAGAGAGAGCCGGCGGCCAATCGCACAGTACGTGCTTTCCTATACCGCACGCCTTTGTGGCGATCTGTTCGTGAAGATGTGGCGGACACGCGATCACTATTAGCTGTACCGACGGCTGAAGTAACACTCGATCGATCACATCTGTGGCCAACTTTATGTCCAGCTCTTGCGCTATGTCTTGAGCCGATTCTATACTGTAAGACCAAATCGCCTCCACTTTGAACCCTTTGGCGCGAAGACACGGCACTAACACGCGGACCAACTGTCCCGACCCGAAAACGCCGATTCCCGGAAGCATTGGTCAGACGAACGGCTTATTTAGTTATCAATTATTTAATGGTTTGTTGAATATGTTTGGCCTCAAATGTCAAGTCATTAACTGCTTGTTTGATAAGACTTTAAGTTTTGTTTGTTTACAAAATGTTTATTTATTAAGTCATACCTTATTTACAGCCTTTGCTCTGCTTTTGTGCAACACTTGCGCTCAACTCATAAGCGCGTTATTCAAAAATTTACATACTTTTCAGGCAAAGCAATAGTCATGTAGTTTTGAAAACTCTTATAATTATTGTTAGAAATAACGGCTTTTAAAACCTTATGAACAGCATGTGATCTAAAGAGCATGTGATCTAAAGGTCATTTGTATTATTTATATTAATAAATGTGTATTTATATAAAAATTAACTTTTTTTTGTTAATTATTTAAAATTAAAGCAAACAAATAGACAGTGAATGGCATTAGTTTTGAAATTGCTTTTGTTTAACAATAAAATGCATTGAATTTAATTGTTTTATAGCATTTGCGAAGTCATACACATTGAGGACATGAATTTGAACTTAATTAACATAAAATTACAATTTAATAGCCTTAATAGCAATCAATTAATACATTTAATAGGCATTCAGTTTGGTTTATATGAACACTAATGCACGCCATCTCTCGACCAATAAGAACGTTATAAACATTTAAATGTATTTTAAATGAAAACGTGTTTGAAAACATCAGAAAAGTTAAAAGTCTGAAGACTATTAAACATTTATTTAATAATATATTAATTAATGTTTAAAACAATTGAATTGAGGTTTTGTTTTGAGAGCAAGTAATCAATTATTGAATTGAAGGCTTTATATAATTATTTGAACACTTAATAAATCAACAAAAATGTCATCAAAAGTATTGAAATCAATTGCACCACAAATTAATAGCGAAGACAATGATTTCGTTTCAATAGAGACAGAACTCCAACAAAATGACGAAGAAGTGTACGCCGGAAGTGATGAAGAGATATCTCACTCAAAGCTAATAAACGACATCTCATTGTTGTCTTCGAGTCATAAGAAGTCATTCAAATGGAAAGCGAGTCGTTTTGAGTCCAAATAAGATGTCAATGAATTCAATTTGAGTCAAAGTAAGTCTTTATTCATAAACTATTTTAAATGCATTTACTAGTATTGGTCTGTATTTCAGGCGATAAACAAATCTCAATAAAAGATTTGATAAAATCAGTCAAAGACTCGACCGGTGTCGTGAAGAAGCAGTTAAGACATTGGGATAAGAAGAGACTTCTTGAGGCGCCGCTCGAAAAGCCAGTCGCGGATCAGATGAGACGAAAGGTAGCCTATGGTCAGGCAGTCAAACAGGTCTCTAAATGGGATTCAGTGGTGAACGCAAACAGAAATGCGCCTCAAATGCATTTTCCTCTTAAGCAAAATAATCTCAAACTAATGCCCGCCCGAGAAGTGGTCAAACAGTTTGCGCCTAAGACTAAGTTAGAGATTGAAGTCTCAGAGCTGTTGAAAAAATCTGATAATGTTATCACTGATGATAAGGTACAGTGCAATACAGTACAGTTGTTTAGTATATTAAAGTAAATGTATTTAAATTATATTTAATTTCGAGACAGGCCTTAACAGTAGCTGAAGAAAAGTTGTTGAAAGCTATGAGTTTAGAAGAGGCGAAGATTAGGTATAAAGAACTGCAAAGAAATAGAGCTTTGCTTAGCTTTCAAGAAGTGAAACTCAGGCGTCAGTCAAAGATTAAAAGTAAAAGATATCACAGAATTTTAAAGAAAGAAAAACTTAAGAAAGGAATGGAACAGTTCGAGACTGACAAGAAGTCTAACCCTGAAGTTGCGATCGAAAAGTTGAATGAATTAGAAAAGTTAAGAGCCTTGGAAAGGGCGAGTCTGAAGCATAAAAACACCGGCAAATGGGCCAAACATATTAAGTTGAGGTCAAAATATGATGAAAGCGCTAGAATTGCTCTCTCAGATCAGCTCCAGCTGAGCTCCAAATTAACGCAAAAGAGAGTCACTTTTGAGAGCGACGAAGAAATGGATAATAATGACGATAAAAGCTCTTCAGATATTGAAGAAGAAAAGGAAGAACATATTAGCGCTCATTTCAAACCGTTGCCATCAGAATTCAATCCATGGATGAGAAGTGGAAAACAAAACAATCAAAAAATAGAGGTTTGCTTTAAATATACTTAAGTTATACAGTAATTCAGATTTATCTTTACTTAGCGTTTAACAGCATTTATGTTATATTTAAAGTTTTTGTTCATCATTTCACTCATGTATTTCTTTTTGCATAGATTTCTACCATAGAAGTGAATGAAAAAGAAATCAAAAACTCAGAAACTGATAATGATTTGAATGATGAGCCAATTATTTATGAAACATCAGGCGCTAACTCAGAAGACATTGACTTAATTCAAAACGAGAGCAATAAAATTATTAACGACAATGAATTGAAACCTAATTTAGAAAACCCTTTGTTTCCAAACTTACCACAAAGTGGTGTACATATAGACCCCAATGACTTTATGACTATCAAATCGCATAAAATTAAATCTTCATTTCCTGATGTTATTACTGAACTCGATTCAGAGGATGATAGTATTGTATCAGATGATGAACAACGAAAGTTAGTGTCAGAAGCCTTTGCAGACGACGATGTGATCAATGATTTTAAAAAAGAAAAGTTAGAGAAATGTGAAAACGAAGACGAGAAGAGTGTATCACTTCATTTGCCCGGTTGGGGCTCTTGGGCTGGCGATGGCATTAAACAAAGTAAACGAAAGATAAGACAATTCACTGTTAAGGGAAGAAAAAGGCTGAGAAAAGACGCAAAAATACGAAATGTTATAATAACAGAGAAAAAGGATGAAACTATTGCTAAATTTCAAGTATGTTTATATCAATTTTTGTTGATTCTATAGTTCATGGATTAAGTATTTGCTCTTTTTTTAAGGTAAATCAATTGCCGTTTCCATTCAAAAATGTGTCTCAATTTGAGAATAGTATTCGTCAACCTATAGGTAGAACTTGGAATCCAGAGACTGCTTTTCGATCATTAACTGAACCTAAAGTTGTTACCAAAATGGGAGCTATTATTGAACCCATAGATAGCGAAGCTTTGATTAAATCTAAAGTAAAAAGGCCTCAAATTAAGAGAGAATACAAGAAGAAAAATAAAACAACTGATTAATGTCATGCAAAACATACATATCATTAAAATGTTTATTTTATTTAATTATAAATTAAAAATTAAAAATTATTTGTAAACTCTAAATAAATTTAATTAAATTAAACTCATTTATAAAATAATTTAATTAAAAAATATCTAATTCTAGAATAAATTGTTTAACAAATTATTGAAACTCTTGAAAGAGTCTTAAATATAATATCGCAATAATTTAATTATTTTAAATAAATTGTAAATAAAGTTCAAATTATTTTAAAAATTGTTCATAAAATTAATCTCTTTTATCCATTATTATAGTCAATGAATACTTGAATATCATATAACTTATAAAATGTATATAAAATATTAAAGCGAGTCATAAATTATAATGAATTGCGATCTCTCGACACAACTTAATTTACAATAAGGGTATATAAGAACTAACTCTAATTAATTATCACATTTCAGTAGATTTAATATAGCTTTCTATTATTTGAGGTAATTCTTGATCTTTAAATATATTCTTATGTCCGTAACCGT
>JAUJYT010001026.1:0-13533 GCA_033996565.1 Nanhermannia nana
GATAACGTAAAAGCAAACGTTACACAAACCATTGAAACACAAGTCAACAACACTTATCAGAAGAGATTTTTTTAGAGTAATGAATCTTTTCCTAAGCAGTAAGACTTATAGATCTGTATCTATAAAAGGGTAAATACACATAATCAGACTCATTGCTCAGACATATAAAAGTATTTTTTTAGCTTTAGTTTGATGTCTAACTTGTAAATAAGTTTTACAAATAAAAAGTAAGTAATAATTTAATTCTTGCTAATCGGGTGAAACACCGTTCAAATCATTGAAAAAGTTGAGATTAGAAGTGGAGATGAGATGAGTTCTGTGCTCTTTTACGATAATAAGAGTCTGACTCATATTTATTGCTTTCTGAATATACAAAATTCATTATTTGAGTTGAGAACTTGAATTTATTAATCATATAAAATAAAGATTCAATTATGTGTATCAGATGTGTATTATTGTTATTAATAAATCCGGTATTTGAGCTCAAGTGGAAAACAAATGAATTTAAGCAATTATTTTTATCAGAGGTCAGACAAATCACATGCCTTGCGGGCCAACAATCATGGAAATCAATGTTTGATATCATAGAAAGCAAGCGATGCTATAATAATCTCAATAATAGATCTGAAAATAAATTTTGATCACAATATTCAAACTGATATGAGCTGACATTCCTTTATTATCATTCGTAAAATTACATAAAACAAAACTTATTAATTTGTAGTCAAGTTCTTATGTCTTTGATAAAAGAATTAAAAAACTTTACATTATTTTCATTATTTATAAAAAGCGTTAATTCAGTCAAAAGTGTAAATAATTAATTAAATTTTTAAAACAAAATTTTTGAAAATTTTATCACAAATAAAAGCAATTGGAACAAAATTAATATTTATATAAATTATTACAATAGACTAGAAATAAATAAAAATGTGAGGAATGCAACACTTTTTCTAATACTGTATAACAGCTTATACAAGTTTTTTCGTTAAATAAGTTTTTTTTTAATTTCTAACAAAACATTTCAATATTTTAAATATAATTTTAATTATATATAATTTATTATAAATTTATAATCTATTTATATATTAAGTCATAAATTAGTTAATAAAATGAAAAAAAATATTAATTATTATTATTTTTCAAGAAACGAAGATTGAGTCGCTTTAATGCTAAATTGTTTTAGTGTTGAGTCGAGTGCGGACGCATTCCCAGAAGCAAAAGCAGCGAACGCGTTATGAAATAAAATTAACTGTTTATGCATTACTTTAGCCTTATTTTCGTCCAAAAATCTCATTTTGACGACAACGTCGTCGCGAAGTCTTTCGAATTTGCATTTAGCGGTATTTAACTTTTCAGAAGTGACCGAAACACCGGTTTGCGCGGGAAGTAAGTTGGCGGTGGAGTTCTTCTCAGCGTCGAACTCAAGTCTGGCCAACTCGTAATGTCTTATAGTAACGATAGTGTCCTCAATGGTCTTATTGACTAAAGTGGCGAGATTTGAAGTGAAGAACTTGAGAGCCATCACGAGTTTCTCTCCATTTTTGGCGACATTTCTCATCATTTCCGCGTTTTGTCTGAAATCAGTGCCCAAATTGAGTGCACTATTAGTATTACTAACGCTTTGGTGACTGTCGTTCGTCTCGTTGTCATTCATATTAGTGTTTGATTTGCTTTCTCTCATCGCTAACTCATTGAGACATTCATAGAGAGAGGTCTGTTGTCCAATAATTGTCGAATACTGTGAGCACATATCGCGAGACATCTTCAGTATAAGAGAGTATTTGTGTTGAGTTTCTCTCAAGCGTTCGATTTCCGTTTCCAGTTCGATGTCTACAGTTCTCTGACATTTACCCAACTTTTCGTTCACCAGTTGTTTCGTACACTTATATGTAGTCAAAGACCACTCCTTTATCGCATCCATTGGTGTCATCTGTTTGTGGTTCACTGTGTCTGACATCGAATGTCTCATCGATGGCGTGTCTGTAGAACTGGTGTCCGCACTATTCGGTGGTCCGAACGGTGACGACTCCAATGCAAGTGTTGCTGGTCTTTCACTCGAATGCGAGGAATGACTCGAGTCTTGAATCGAGATTTCATGCATTGAATCGATTGACGTGTTGTTCATTTGGTTTAAAGACTGAAAGCCAACGGGTCTTAAACTTGAGGCCATTTTTGTGTTTGGCATCACTGTTGCCATAGAAACCATTCTTTAGGTTTTTTGTCATACTATTCACTCAGTGCTGACATCTTATGACACGAATCAAACATTTTTTGGTATAACTTTGGGTTAAAATTAAAATCTATTTAAATCTGATTACAATTTATCCCATTTTTAATTGAATTTTTCATAATTGAAAAATGATTTGTTTTTTTGTTATAATATATCAAATATATGTGAAATGACTCACAACTCTTTCAACTGTTTATAATTGAAATATTTATAAACATTTTTAAAATTTCAAACTATTGATAAAACTTTATTATTAGAGAACTGTTTAATATTTATTGATTATAAACAGAGAATTAGAACTTAAAAGCATTAAAAGCAGTCAAAGTCGAGAATCGAGTGGTTAAAAAAGACTAAATCGTGCTAAAAATGATTAAATTTTGCGTAAAAACTGGTTCGTTAGCAGTCTTTAAGTTGTTTAAGTTCATGAAAATGTGTTATTATTAGTCATTAATTAAATTTTATAGTTCAGAAATTCTAATCTCATAAAAAGTTTCAATTAAACTAAACTTCAGCTCAATTTAGTTGAGAGTTTAGACTTTTATTCACCTAAAAAGTTCAGTTGACGACAACTAATATGATATTTAGTATGAATTGTTTGCAAAAAAATGAGATTGCGCTACAACTCTAACACAAACATTAAATCTCAAATATAACATTCACTATAATCACCAGCGCTGATCATCCCATCAGAATAACGCTCAGTTTTAATACATTTATATTTAATGAATAGAATTTGTTTATAAATAAAATTACAATAAAACCAATTGTAAACATTGAAATATATTTGTCTAAATTGGAGGTCTTCATGGGCTAAGATGGGTCGTGGGTTTGATGAGGTACCAGACCCGAGCCATGGTTTGGGGTAGGGCTGGGGCTCGTGAAGTGGTTTATGGGGCGAGGGGGTATGATTGAGCTACCAAACCGCTTTATTACCATGGGATAGGGTGGGATACTTTTAAAACCCGACTGTGGGGTGGTGTGGGTTCGACCCATGAAAACCTTTTGTCTAAATTCTTGTCTTTAGACCTAGACTTAAGTGAGGCTAAAATTTAATTTCTTGAAAATATCATTCTATTCTTACATATGTTAGAACAGAGGTTTTCAAACTGGGTCATCAAATTAAAAAGGATTAATAAATCAAATCTTTAATTATAACAGAGAGCCCGAAACAGTTGAATCAAATACAAAATAACATTTAAAATAAAATAAAGTTAAAATTACATCAAATTTGTATAGAAGTCAAGTAGCATTAGGTTTTATGTGAAGGACCACCAAGTCTTTGAATTTACATATTATATAATTAATCTTTAAGCAGTCAAAGAGGATAAAAATTTTATAATCATTGACTGTTAGTATGAAAGCATTTGATTGTTGTCAATAACTTATTGTTTGCGCCGATACATAATAATTATTATTGACTGAGGGATTATAGATCTATCTTTTCTATCAATCTTTTTGACCGATGTATTTCTGATAATGAACTGAGAAATAGAAATACAAATTTTTAATTAGAAATTAACATTCAATAGCTTATTAGTAACAAGATATGGAAACAAGTCTCAAATATTGAAAACCAAATTAGAATAACTTCATATTGACTTCGAATTGACCTAAAAATTATATTTGATGTATGCATAAAATTTTTAAAATTTATGAAAATTTTTGCGAATAAATGTTAAGTTTAATTTATTTTTATAGTGTTGTTCTGAGTTTTTAGTAGCTTTTAGAAGAAATTCATGAAAAATGTCAATTTCTATTACTAAAGTAGACTTAAGTGGTAGTCGAAAGCACAAAGATTTTAAGTTCTACTGTTTTACATATTTATGTTTAGTTTAATAGATAAAACTTTATTCAAGAATATTAAAAAGTTGAAAGAATTATTTCAAATATATAACGAGTCATATAATAATTTATGTGATTTGAGACAAAAACTAAATTATTATTCACAGTATTTCATTAACAAAGAATGATTTGTAAGACATTGGAGAACATTGATTCATACTATTAATAGTAAACTATACTATACAAGTGACTAAAAAGACTGGCAGAGTTGACTTTAGGATAAGCCTAAGATGCATAGGTATGTGTATGTCTTGGAGACCAAATGTAAACATTTTTAGTTCTCAATTTTCATGTGAAATGGGTGTTGGGGCCCAACCCTACGCTTGGGATAAACTTTCATACTTGGATTGGAAAGCAAATGAGTTTAAACATGTAAAACATATATATGAACAGTATGTCCAACGCTCGAGCGTTTGGTGCTCATTGGCGAGCGTTCTTATCTTGCCGAGCATAAGCGCGAGCGTGAACTGTATAATTGAATCACTTGAATAGATAGATATTATATTATGTTTTTCATTCGTTTAAGTCAAGAATATTATTACAAAATAATGTGATGTATTCTCCAATTTTTTTCTAATTAAAGAGTTTTATATTTTTTTGTTTAGGTAGAAACTGAGTATAAAACTGTATTTTTGCAAATACTATATGTACCCACACAAAGTCTTATAAATATTTTCAGAGACCTCGTATATCTTATATAGGACTCAACCGAATGAAATATAAACTTGAAAAACCAGTGATTTTGTTTTATTTTGAAGAGTAATCCTATTTATATTTTAAAGTAAAACGATTAATATTTTAAAGATTAATTTTAAGGCCATTTTTCAGAGTCCAACTTATTTTGAATTGAAATAAATTGTCTGAATCAGTGTTAAGCATTAACAGCATTAAGAATATAAAAGTAATTGCGAAGTCATTCTGAATCACTTGAGAGTTATATAATATTTGTTTATATTTCAAATGGTGTTTACTTATTGCGGTTATAAAAATTCACATCTATATCATAAAATACAATTATACCTGTGATTACTAAATAAAACGAACCTTCCTTTTGAAATACAGTTAGATTTAATGTCAAATTTATGATAATTAGGTTGGATTATAATTATAATAATTTATCTGTTTTATTGAAAAAATGTTTTGTTAATAGTGAAGAGCATAAGCTAAGCTATAGCTTAAGCTCAAGCTCAAGCTCAAGCTAAAGTTCGAAGTTAATCAAAAAAAGCTCATACATCGGAGGCTAAGCTTAAGCTGAAACTAATGCTAAAGCTAGTATATGAGAGCTACTGAACTTCTGTTTATTTAGTTTCTGGTTAATTAATAACAAAAACTTTCAAAACAATCACAGATCTACTCTATGATAGAAATTATTTAATGATTATTTTGATAATCATTCATTTTAATCATATTATCGTATTGTATTCATTAGGCAAACATCTAAACCAAAAATTAATGTTTTGAATTGAAGGTGATAAATTTACAATAAATTCAAAGCTCAACGTCAAGCTATGGCCATTAAGCTAAAGCAATATATATGCAAGGTTCCCATACCTTTGGGGGGAAGGATGAGCTTTTAGGAATTCTCGAAATTTCGAGGGGGCCAAAAACTTATCTGTTTTCTGAGACAATTTTTTCGCAGAATTAGTTTTTCCGTCAAAATATTTTTTAAAATTTTGTATTTTTTTGGAGAAGCATTAAAAATCTTGGATTTTAATGCCAATGTTTGATGAATTTAAGCATAGATCTTATTACAAGTCTTTTAATCAAATCTGAAATTTTAATGAAAATCAAAGAGGGGACCAAAGGATACATTTTGAATAAACTTGGAAAAAATCAAAGGGGGACCAAGGTACAATTTTTGAGATTCCGAAAATCTTGGGGGTGCACACCCATAGCAAACCCATACCTTGCACATGTATGGCTAAAGCTGAGGATCCTAAGCTCGCAGCTTGTGCTATTCACAATTTGTTATAATAATAAATTTTCAGCTGATTGAATATAAAAGCTCTTTTAATTTATTGTCAAGGAAACCAATATTTATTAGTAATGTTTATATAAAGTTATTTAAATAAGCCTTCTATTTGTTGTTCAATATGCGATAAAAAACTATATATATTGAGTTTACATGAGTTCAGCTCTATTTCAAATACCATTGTGTAAGAAGAAGAAGCAGCCAGTGCTTAATATAGCGTTATAAGAGTAGCAGTCATGGACAATACTACTATTAATATGAAAGTATATCAATAAGATATGATTATATCTCATTTTTGGAATTTCATCCCTTAATGTTAAAATAAAATTTATTTAGTTTGCAATTTTCTGTATATACTGTATTCTTTTTAAAAATCTGTAGTATTATCGAAATATTATCATAATTTATTATGGTAAAGCATTTTGAAAAATTATATCTCAAATGAGAAGACAATAAACCTTAGACTATAAAACATATTTTATATTAAACTGACTCATGAGCCTCTTTTCAACTGAAAAGAGTATTTTTTTACTAACCTTTAGATTACTTGGCAATCATTTGTTTGAATAAACAAAACCTTAAATTAATTTTGTTTTTACTATACTCTGTATGAATAGTTTATAAGTTATTATGGTTTTGTTAGTTATTTATTTTATGTGTAACTTTAGTAAATTAAACGTTTTTTAATTGTATCAGCAATTAAATGAATTCAAGCTTTTTCTACATAAAAATATATTTGATCTCTAAACTAATATTATTTCTTTAATCGCATGAATTTTATTTAAAAATATGTATTGAATATTAAGCCAATCGATTACTTAGAATACATACCATTTAAAATAAATATATAATTAATAAATTGAATATCGTATTCTATTAATTGATAAATTTTTTTAAACATTTTAAGCATTGTATTAAACATATTAACAAATATGTTATTTAAGTTCTATTTATCAATATTCAAAGCGTATCTTAAGTGAGTTTAATGCAGATATCGTGAATTGTGTTATCATTTTTTTGACCCATCACATCACAAATTTTAATTTAATTGGATTTGCATCAAAAATTAATTTTGCATTAATTTAAGTTTATTTTATTGTATTTAATTTAAAAAAGTAATTACAGCCCATCAAAAAGTAAATTACTATTGACCGAAACTTTAGTTGGAAGCTAATTCATTAATATTAATCGAACAGAATTTATGAAACAATCCGTAGGAAAACGGGTTAACTTATAAGTGTTATTCATTAACGCGAGAACACAAAAAAGTTATGAACTGAATATCATCTCTTCATTTATCTCTTTCGTTAGTTTATCTGTATTTTTCTAATATAAAGTAACAGTTTAATCTAATCAGACAGATGAGTTTTAATGACCGGTGCATTTTGTCATAAAGCTAAACGAGTTTGAAAAATGAACTCATCCTAACTTCCAATTCAGTCAGCACTAATCGAGCTTTCAAAACACTCTCTGGGTTATGAATATTTATATTAAACAGATATACATTACATGTATTTCATTATAGAAGTGTTCAAAAGCACAATAAATGTCTAAAAGGGATCAGAATATTACAAATAAATTTAAATGTTTTAATTGGCAAATATTTAAGCCATAAATCCAAAAACAAATTAAAGGGTTTGATTAAAATTTCTGAATCAATGTTAACGTGTAATACAATACATATAGCTTACAATTTGTTAACATAAGTAAATATAAGAATGAAATAAAATATAAAAATTAATGTGACAGCAAATGCTGATTTTCTAAGAACAGAAAATGAAATATTTTTTTCAGATTTTTCTAACAAGAAATAGTCGTAAGTTAGGAGCTGAGTGAGGATCAAATTCAACTCTGATATCAAATGTTACTTTTATTAATGATGTATGTAAAGCAACACAGAAATAGAACATAAGCTTTACTCAATCGTTAGAGTTATATTATATCAGGAGCTCATCAAATAACACAATTAAATGTTGCTTTTACTCAAATTGGAAATTATAGAATACTTTCCAACTCTAGTGAAACTCATAATATAGTCTTTAATGAAAAACTAATGTCAATCGGATACCAATTTTATTCAATATTTCAAACAAAACATTCTTCATGTGCTTTCAATTCATGAATTATATAAAAGGATTGAACGATCATTTTTCAAAGCCATTCATAAATTATATCCTGAATTGATTTGAATCTGTTATTAATAAAGAGTTGGTTTTATTTCTTCTCTGATAATTACCTTTAGAATGATATTTATTTAGAAGGTATGTTAGACGGCGCGTATGATTTATGTGTACAATCACTGAATGCATACTTTGAATTCTACATTTAAATCACGTAAAAGTAGGAAAACAACACTTCCTTATTAAACAGTAATAAAACTCAACTGTTTAAGACCGAACTAATACACTATTTCAACGCAAAATAAAATATACATTCAATTTATTAACTCAAAACCAAACCCAAAATACCTTTATTTTCATTATCTGTATTATCAGTACTAATGAATGAATGATAATTAAAATTATAAATTATTTTATTCTTGTTTTAAAATTTTATAAAACATTTTGATTGAAAAAAATTTTTAATTATAAAAAACTTTATATGTATTTAACAAGTTTTTAAATAACAAATTTATCAATATTTTAACAATTAATAAAATAAAACTATTAAAGAAATCTTTCATTTGATTTAAAATTTAATTCAATTTTTGAACTGAAAATGTTTTATTCGTAAAAGTTTTAACCTATCTTTCATTAGCAATAAACTGAAAATTCTTAATTACTGTCAACAAATTTGAATATATTATAAAAATAGAGATTTAGTAAAGTCTTAACTTTACACAGCATGAAAAGAGTTGATTTTTTGCTGAGAAAAGTATTGAAAAGAGAAATATTGGTATGAAATGAAATGGTTTAGCATTACTTCATACGTCATAGAAAGCCGGGACATGAATTTTAGTTAATTCGCTTCGTGCTGTGTTTTCAAATAGTGAAAATCCCAAAAGGACTATAAAACACATTTGATATTTCAACGTAAAATTGGATCTAAAAACCCGAACGCTTTGCTGCTAAGGTTCAAGCACTCACTTTGTCAGACTTTGGAAGAAAAGCAAACCAACGAGAAATTCGATATGTGTACATCAATTTCCGGGCTGAGGGGGGACACACATGGGGGTTAAGTTCTTGAATTGACAACACTAATCTCAAATTTCTCAACCACTATGTGCGCCACTATAAGCACGTGCCATGTAATGCATTTATATACCCGTACAGTACCCCAACTTTGATATTGCATACATACCTATTATATTATTCTCTATTCGTTCTCATACTCAATAACATGGCATTTCTCTCGTCTCTCTCTCTCTCGTCTCTCTCTCTCTCTCTCTCTCGTCTCTCTCTCTCTCTCGTCTCTCTCTGTCTCTCTCTCCCTCACTCACTCACTAACTCCTACATTACAATCAATGAGGTAAACATGAAATGCATTACTGCATCTTTTTAATCATATTGTATGTTATTATACCCGTCATTCACTGAAAATGATACTGATTTATGGCTAACAATGGCATTATATGGCACTTTGTGCGCCTACAGTTAGATTGTCATTCTAATTGAGATTATTTGAATTGAATTCACATAATATGTTACTGAGCTTTTCATTTACTCTTTTTTATAAAAGAAAAGCATTAAAATTAATGTAAGTGCTCGTGAATAGCATTCATTGATTGAAATATAAAATTGATGTAATATTTCAAAACTTAGGTCTGAAAGAGATCGTTACTTTACGAATTCATTTTATAATTATGAAATTTTATCCTCTCATAGCATTTCTCAAAAATAGCCTAAAGGGCTCATTTATTTTCCATAGTCGGTCCCTTCTATTCATTGTTCCTTAACTAAAAACTCTATCTTTCATTAGAAAAGTGATACATAGCTTCCTTCGATGAGCTTAGAGTTGGCCGGTGTTAGCACTATATCAAATATGAACTAATCTTAAATAAGATTCAAAGACCCAAACATTTCACTTTAGGTATTAAATAAGGTATCACTTTATTAAACTCATACCAGTAAAATAAATGTTTATTTAGTTTAGAACGTAATGTTGTCACAGATCATGTCATTTCATATCAAAATACCTGTAAACCCATTTATTAATGCGGATTATGTGAAACAGAAACGTAAATATTGATGTTGAAAAAGAGCAGTTCTGTAGAAAGTGTCAGTCAGTGTATAGCATAAAGTGAACAATAGCTGACAGACAGAGTAGACATAAGTTACGATAGAGTCGACAGTTTTACTCTATAGTCATGAAGATTGTGCTCTGCACAAGAGATTCAATTGCAACAATTGCAACAATGAGAAGGTGATCCCATGCTCATTCTCGTTATTATTACCGCCTCAATGCTTCTCTCACTGCAACATCACTGCCAGAAAGAAATATATATGCTTTGCAAACAATAGCATGTAATTCACCACTAGTTGTCATTGTATTCAATGGCAGAGAGAACTGTAGTATTATAGCTGTAGGACCTGAACAACTTGATTCGAGTCCTATTCATGTGACCGAATCGCTCACTATTCAGGTGGTTCAGAAAGCGTGACTCAAATAGGTAGGCGTGCAATCTTTGCTGTGCTCAAACATGTTCTCTAATGGAGAACAACTGATATTAAATGTGTTTGAGTTGGACTTTGTATAAGACCTTTAGATGATATAAGAATCTGAGTGCTCTGTATATTATTTTTTCGTTCATTTTCTTAAAGCTCTCGATGTTTATGGGGAGAGAATACAGAGAGGAGAACTCGGCGGTGGAATGATTGAATGTGTCGGACTAAAGGGCGGTAATGATTAGTGGCAATGCGTGATTCAGAGTAATTGGCAATGTTTTCAAAAGAATTTTTCTTTGCAAATGTTGTGTTAATTTTGAATGAGAACTGCTATTGAGACTATGGTTTTGAGTTTTAAAACTTTTAAATTGGGCTCTTTTTCTCACCCTCTTAAATAGGATTGCGTGACCACTTTGTATGCTTGTTCTGTTATAACACCAACAAATGAAGCTCCAATTGTAAGCGATTGTCCTTAGTGTTGGCAATGATAGTATGCTTACATCAAACCTTATTCTCATCAATAGGTATAATAATTTTGAATTCGATAATGGCGACAGTCTTTCCATCCTTAACAATAAAAAGCTCACATCTCATGAGAAACTACACTCTTATTTACCCGAAGTTCATGTAGACATAAATAAACCTTTGAAACTTTAAAACTTGTAAACTCAGCACGAATGGCAAAATTATCAAAAATGAGAACTTCCTCTTCTAACGTAAACCAGATGTTTACATGTTTTCATTTTTTAATACATTTTTATTTAAGTTTAACATCAATTATATTGTGCGAGAGCTTTCGTTCATCATTTCATTTTTGATGTTCTCCAAACAGAAATTCAGGACTATCTGTCTGTGTGTGTCTCTCTCGACTCTGTCTCTCTCGTTTCTGTCTCTCTCGTCTCTGTCTCTTTGTCTCTGTCTGTTTCTCTTATTCCTTTATTTCTATGATTCTCTACTATAATGTTTTAGAATTAGGATTATTTAAATGCTGTTAAATAAATATTTGAGAAAAAATACTTTCAATTTATGAATCAAAAAGAAAACTTTTATTAATTATATGAAATAACAGGAATTTTAACATTTTATAACGAACTTAATTTTGAAACAGGATATTGAGTTACTTAATGCTCATTTAGTTACATAAACAGTGATATAGTTATATATATTACATTCTTATTGATATTCAGTTACCCGCAGTTAGCATTAAATTATATACACTTTTAATGGTTTATAGCAGTAGTAGTTGTATACCTTCACTCAATTGTAGTGCTTTTAACGAACGAATAGCTTTAGCTAACAATTGAGCACAACTACACACTACACAACTGGGAAAGGAAAGGCTGACTGAACTAACACAGCACTCATTGCACTCATACTAAACTGTTGTTACTGAAACTTTACTCTCTGTTCGTTCATTTACTTGCGTTCATTCAATGAATGCAATACTTTTAGAGAGCACACAGCCTTTCTTTTGTATATATTCAAGTCTTCCATTGCAAGTAATAAACCCACTGTGCGTTTACCAATTTTCCTTCTGTACGTTCGGCGGTAAAAGGCATGAATGTGTTTACATAAATTCGAAAACCGAAACGACGTCTCCTCTCTTGTTGAGTTTAAATGAATGTATGTATGTATGTATGTATGTATGTATGTGTGTGTATGTGTGTGTGTTGGCTGAACAATGTGTTGTGTGTGCACTATTTTATATTCCTATTTTAAAGCTCACAACAAATGTAAAAACCAAAGCTATTACATTGTATACCATTCTATACACTTTCCCAAACTCAAAGAATTGATCCGCTCTGACGTTCTGCCCCTATAGAGCCTCATCTACACTATAAAGTCATCAAAAGTCAGCAATAGTAGAGTCGGAGTAGAGTCAGAGCATAGTCAAGTGGCTTTTGTCAGTCCTAAACTTCAAACAGCACCACATGAACTGAACAATAACAGTATTGCCAGTATTGCCCACTTTTTGTATATGTTTGCAAAAACATTTCTCACTCCTTTCAGTTCAGTTTGTTCTGACCGGAAATAATAGAAGGAAGGAATGAGAAGTGAATACAAATATTTAAAAAGAGTTTTCTCTGAGCTCAACATTTTTTCTAACGCATGAAATGTGATCAAAATAGTATCTCTTATATAAAATCCAACTTTTTTGGATATAGGGTTATAATATTTTTCAATTGAATTTGGTTTCAAATAAAATTCATTGAATTGAATTAAAAACGAACCCAAAAACGGATTGTCTATCAATATCTGAAAGCAATTCACAAATTGGTGTTTTGCGAACTAACCTTAGTATAAATACACAGTGAAGTATTGGTTATGAATGTTTTTCTATCAAATTTATAAAAGTTATAACTTTTTGTTGTATTTGTTTTTACAAGTGTTCGAATTTCATGACATGCAAAACCGTACGTACATGACTCCCATTACAGACTCTTTAACAAACTCTCAAAAAGCTAAATATAGCGCTAGCGCTAACGCATAACACTTTTTGTGTATAAGTATCGCAAAAAGAAATGCATACCATCTGAATATTCTGGTGCTGTAATGCACACCCATTCATGTAAGTCAAGTCATAAATTCACTAAATTTTGTTCTCTATTTCTATTTCCCTTGCACTTTGACCTTTGGTGAAAAGTTTATGACTTGAAGACTCGATTTCACATCAAAGTTATATTTCAATTATCTTAAAGATATTATGATTAGTATTACAATTAATATAAATATTTAAAAAATTAAATCTAATGGTAAAACTACATTTGACAGTATCTTATGGTATACTTTCATATGTTGTGTGTGTTTGGGTCTGAGGAGAGAGAGAGAGAGAGAGAGAGAGAGAGAGAGAGAGAGAGAGAGAGAGAGAGAGAGAGAGAGAGACA
>JAUJYT010001027.1:0-13532 GCA_033996565.1 Nanhermannia nana
AAGTAAAACTCAATTCTGTTGCAAAGTTGAGAAACACATTTCAATTATTGAAATGTGTTTCTCAACTTTGCAACAGAATTGAGTTTTACTTTTTAAACAGAATGTCTGTTCCAAAACAAACTCTTCTAACTTATCAATAATTATTATACAGTACTTGAATTATCTAAAGTTTCATAACCGCTATATTATAGTGTTTAAATTTTTCATTATTCTATTCGGTGTGTAATGAATATTAATTCCAAATCAAGTTTTCCATTATTGATATTTATAAAAAGCAATACTGGAATTGAACTAATTTGTGAACTATTGTCTGCCTTCACCCCTTTTATTTACCGGTAATAATTGTAATAATAGAGTTAACAAAAACACATGGTTTCGGAGTAGTTTTTTGCCAGTCTATTATTAAGTAATAGGGGTGGAGGCAGACAATAGATATCAAAAAGAAGTTCACATCCAGAATGCCTTCCAATTCATTTTAATATTTAATAATTTGACGATAAATGACTCGTAGTCCTAAAAAATATCGCATAAGTTATAAAACATTTATTTTCTTTTGTTAAGTGTTTTCACAGAGCAAATATATGAAAAGTTGTTTATGATATAGGGGATGATACTCACAATATTATTACATAAATGTGAATCACAACTGTTTAACATAAGGTAAAAAATAAATAAGCTGAGCGGTGCATCTTTACTTTTACTTTCCAACCTTTTTTGTTCCGTCTCCTATACCGTTCAGTACAAATAACGATTTTTATTTGATAGACATATTTTTCATATTAATACTGCACAACATTTACTTATTATGTAACATATTTTTATAGATTAGTATATAACGAAGAAAACAGGAAAAAACCACCAGAAAACTGTTCAAATTAACATTTATATAATTAATGACATTTTGAAGGCAAAGTCTGCTTTCAATAAAACAATAAAATATTTGTTTAAATTAATTGATTGAATCTAATTTTCTAACTATAGTTTATTTATATTGATACCTAATAATGTATTAAATATGATAAAGTATTTTATGTAAAGTACAAAAGTTTGTATTTATCGTTCCGATAGAGATTAGAAGAGATAAAGGCTTTAAACTTTATTGATTTTATTTTTTCTGAATTACATGTTTTGAAGCAATCAAAAATAACTTTACAATTGCGAGTTTGTTGTGTAATCGACTTTAAAAGTGAAATCACATGGGCCACTTCAAGATTTAAAGTTTAATAAAGTTCAATATTTCTTCGATAATTATTTAATTAATAAAAATTTTTGCTCATTTATTATTTATCCATTATATAAAATGAAATAAATTATTACGCGAGACAAAAGCAAGTCGCACTTTTAAGATATATACTTTGCTGTATAAAAGACTATAATAAAATTATATCCAAACTATAACACTCATTATGACACTGTTTAAACTTTATGCAGACATTAATCTCATACTTCAAACTATATATAAATAAAGTTCAAATTTTGCACTTAACATAAAATTTTTATTTGTGTTTAAAAGTCTTCACTAAACTTATCTAAAGTTTACTTTTTAAAGTATTTCAATATTTGATTGTATCGGACTCAGTTTAATGTATTACATGAAAGTATATATCTTATTTAAAAGTGCGACTGTCAGTAGTAATAAATGTTTTCCTTTATAATTACAAATTATATTCTTGTCATTACTTTTTAAAATATTATTTATAGATAAAAAACTTGTTAAAAACTTTTAAGTTGATTTTAAAACTTCAATTAGAATCAGTAAATAAACCCTAATTATATGTGTTGCTAAAGGTTCCTTAATATTTTATGCTGGAATATCCCGGAAAAATTGATAAATATGCTGAAAGTCAAGGAATCAGACACAGAAGAGTTGGCAACTCTAGTTACGACACTCGAGTGCCAAACTCTAATTTTTTACAGATATCACCTGTCGGTGGGACTAATGCTACGGCCAAGAGGTTTGTTAAATACCAAAGGAGACTTGGCAGGCACATCACCGCTAAAGAAGTGGTGTCCGTGGGTGGAACTCATGAGTCCGTTACCACAAATTAGCTACTCTGAACCCCTTTTTCTATTGTGTGAGATTCTATGTCTATAATATTTAAAAACTAATAATTTGTGCATTTATTATAAAAGTGTGTAATTTTGCTTAAATGAAAATTTTTGCATAACTAAAAAGTTTACATGTCGCTTTGGCAACGTTTCACTATACTAGAATCTGATTAGAATGAGAGAGCTGGCACATAGTGCCAAAAGCTCGAGTTGCCCATTTCTAAGGGCCATTACTGTTTATAAATCAATTAAATCATATCTTAATCTTCTTAAATACTAATATCAATGTCTGATCCATTGTTTCGTTATTTTCTCACTTTGCAGAATATCAAATCAATAGAAAGTTTCTCAACTATTTTTCGAAAATTTCTATTAGTATAGGTATAGTTTGGTTATAACCAGAGAAACAATAAATATGTTAAAAGATGTTAAATAAGTAATAGTGAAACCCATACAGTAATTCTTAAAGTTTTTATAAAGCAAATAATCAAATGAGTAAATACTGATGATCAATGATGATCACCTTCGCCACTGAGCGCCAAACGCTCGAGCGTTGGCCATCACTGTTTATAATGAGCGCAAGGAATGTTTTATTTGGAAAACATATTTAAATACTAACCAATAAAGAAATATTTGATTGTTTTAATTAAGAATTTAGTTTCAAAATAAGATGTGAGACAGAAACAAATTTTGAAAAAATAAACATTTAAACCTATTCCGCGAATTGAATAACAGCTCGAAAGGTTTAATTATACTAAATTAAAATTGTTTCTAGAATATCAATAATCTTGTATTTTAATTATGTATTTAATCTTGTATTTCCTTTTCACTACAGTAAAGATAAGTCGTATCATAATTAATGATTTTGTCTATAGGCTCAGGCTGAGCCTGGCTAGCTTAGGCTCCAGGCTCTGTTCGAGGAGAATTTTGGAGGCTAAAGCTCAGGCTCGTGATTTTGAATCTAGGCTCGGGCTCAGGCTGTAGGGTTTGACTCCAGGCTAAGGCTCAGGCTCTTTTGATTATGAGCTCGCTTGGCTCAGGCTCGGAGTTTTTGAGCCTATGGACAACACTAATAATTAATAATTACTTAAATTACATGAATCAAAACGAAACATCTGTACTATACGGGTATAACTTATTATGACTTAAATTTCATTCAAACAACTGATAATATAAATAAACAGTAATGATAGCAATACAGGTACTCCAGGACATAGAGCGACAATAATTCCTTGAGAGTAAAGGAAAAGTTGATGTAATGCTGTTGAAACTTATTTTATTGCAAACACAAATTTTAAAGAGAATGTGTAATTGATGTGTAATTTTACGTAAAAATTTGTAAAAAGTGTAAAATTCTGTAAACATTTTTAGCTTTGATCAAAAAGAGCGCTTATAGATTTGTTCTGTCCGTCTGTCTGTCTGTCATTTGCCAAATAGATCTCGAAAACGGTAAGAGCTATCAAAAAAACTGATTTCATAATCAGTGTCCCTGAGAACTGATAAAATGACGACAAAAGTCTGTGTCCAGTGACCAGTGGCCAAGTTACCGACGGAAAACTACCGACACTAATCAGTGTCCTGAAAATCTCTAAAATGACGACAAAAGTCTGTGTTCAGTGACCAGTGGCAAAAATACATTTGGATCGCGCTTTTGTAAACAGTCAGACATTTGTTTGAATATATGTTTATTCATGAAAACCATATGACCGCGTGGTAAAAGTGAACCTAACCTAATTAAACTTAGCCTAAGTTAAATTTACAACAGGTAACATTTGTTTGATATTGTGATAGAAAGCGATAAAAATTAATAATATTACAATCCTTACAAATTACTAATGTTGTCCATAGGCTCAAACTCAATCTAGGCTCCAGCTCAGCTCAGGCTCTAGGTTTTAAGTCTAGGCTCAGGCTCGGCCTAACGAGTTTAAAGAGCCTGTAGACAAATTTTTACTTAAATTTGCCATAACTTAATATTTTTCTTCACAGTGTTTGAGTTTTTTATTTAGTATTGATTTTTGAATAATTTCGAGCACTTTTGATAAGTTTTTGTATATCATTTTTTGTTTTCAAAATTTAGAGGCTCAGTCTCTAGGTTTAAAATCCAGGCTCAGGCTCTGAGTTTTGTGTCTAGGCTCAGGCTTTAAGCTTTTCGAGCCTAGGCTCGATAGGCTCAAGCTCGGCGTTTTCGAGCCTATTGACATCAGTACAGATTACATGACTTCGCATCCCTTTACTCCAGTTGCTGTCACCTCTATACTTGAAATCGGGTACATGTTATTGAGTGTTATATATACTGTATATTAAGTATTATCAAGTATTTAAAGATAAATAATCGGTGTGTTTAATATTCTAATTATGAATTTTTCAATGTTTTATTGTAATAAAAGTTATATTCAATCGGTTGCCTTCAAGTTCAGACCTATTTCTCAATTTTGAAAACAAATTTTTGATCAAACAGTAATTCGTGTTCGGTTTAATAGAAAAGACTTCAATATTATCTTTTAAAAGATTAAATATATGCAGACCTGCACGAAGTCCTAAGCTCGAGATAATTCTCGAGATTTCAAAGAGGGGTCAAAAGTGCTTTATTTTCATGAGTCACATAACACTTTTCGAAAGTTTTTCAATTAAAAAAATAATTTTTCAAAATGAATTAAAACAAACATTTAGTAGTAATATTTATTTTGAAGATCCTGTTAATGGATTAGGACTTTATTTTTCAACTCTATTTTTGACATTTCATTGTTTTACAGACAATAGTAATTAATGAGACAATAAGTTTAATAATTTAAATAATATATCGTTTATTTTCAGTTTATTTGACATTTCCTTAAGGTTAAGGTTAAGGTGGGCGGGGTGGGGTTCTAGAAAGGTCCTACTATCTACATACCGACCTTGCTTAGGTCTGACTAAGAATGAGATTAAAATATATAGAGTTTGAATATGTGCACTTGAATTATAATGAGTTTAAACGAAAACTCGATTTCAATTGAAACCAATTGAGCACTGAATCACTTTCTACAGAGTATAAAAGCGTAAAATGTAATATAACTTTGTTTTATTTAAATTTGGGTCTAATATTATATACTCGTAATGTACTGCACAGTAAGGCGAACCAAAATACTAAAAATGGGAAAAAAATATTTTTTTCATTTCTAAAATGTTGGGGTTGTACAGCAATCATTCAGTAAAACCGTGCTCTCCCTGTGCTCTTTCTATATAAGACTATTTATGAGTCATTTTATAACGTTTTTATAGTTTCACAATAATTATCTCAATTTCTGACTTAATAATTGATAAGTCTTTGATATTAATTTTGTAAAAACCCCAGACCTTAACCATTTGTAACTAATTGTAATTCAATTCCGATATCATTTCATTTCATAATAATCTCTTTTGTTAATTGATTTTTAGGAGACTTTAGTTTATTAGTTGAACGATAAAAACTTTTGACTCTTTGTATATATCAATAACTGTTCAAAGTTTTGCTTTCAAAACATTAACTTTAATTTCAATGAAAACAACTCACTGTTTAATAATTTAAACATTAAGAGAAAATCAATTATCAGAAAAGTGTTTTGTTATATAAGACTTAAAGCGTAGAAATGCTTCATTTGAAAGAACAGCCAAATAATGATTAGAAAAAGTCTAAACTGCAAAACGAGTTTAATTCTAATAAAACAAATAAAAAGAGACAAAAAAGAGGAATAACATAATGAACTAATCTTAGAAATACTTATTTACAGCAAATTAGTTCGTAATAGTTGCGCAATAGTTGGTAATAAAGATTAATAGAAGTTGTGTGTGTGTTGGGTAACGCTTCACTTCAATTATATTTATTTGATTATTCTATATATAAATATAGATTTGATGTTTAGTACAAAATAGACATACTGTACACTAACTCGTGGGATATAATATGATAGTACTGTACTGTACTTTACAATACAGTGGAACAGTTATAGTAATGAAGTCCACGTGCCGACGGATATTGATCGCGAAAGCACTGCCTCTTTCCGATGGCATCACATATAAGCAGGTATTTTAAGATACTCTGTATTTTCCCCAATAGTTAATGCATTTTTTCTCAGTATTACAAATATAATGTGCGTACTGTATAAAGAATTCCTGAAATAACATTGACTAACATTGCCCAACATTGCCTATCGTTGCCTAACATTGACTAAGGTGTAAGACTAAAGCCCCATATAGTAAGCAATAGCAGAATTGCAAGAATAACAAGTATTACGAAACTTCCACACACGACAAAGGCGTGGACTTCTATTTCTCAATACACTCTTCCGCTAAACCGAGTCTACTGTAGTGTTCACAATCATCACAGAAACTTGAGTTCAAGCGCGAGCTTCTCACAGAAATTGAGCTGCGCTTCAAATTATGAGCCTGTGCTAAAAGCCCAACTCATTTATGAGCTGCTGAAGCATATCTTAGATAAGCAAAAGTATTATAAAATTAGTATAACTATTATTGTTATAGTTATGTTTAGATCATGTCAAAGGAGTCAGAATGTTCTTTACAATATAGACATACGATGTGAGGCTGATATTTTGGATGTGAGGCTATATTTTGATATAGGTATCACCCATAATATGTTACATTTTAATATTATTCATCTTTCTCTTTAAATATAACATCTATTGAAACAAAATTCAAAATCAAGTGAATGATTATTCTTTGAACCTGAACTCATGGACCCAAATATTGAGCCTATTTTATATGGTTTGTTGAAGAATATTCTCACTTATATACATTAATGTATAACTATAATAACAAAATTCTGATCATTAAAAAAAATTTTCATGAGCCAACTCCCTAATGAAAGGAGATCTCACTGAAGCCCATGTTGAAAACCAGTGACATTTTACAGGATATTGTGGTGGGCGTGTCGGTGGGCGAACGTGTCGGGCCATAGGATTGTTATAAAACAATGAATAACAGGAGATTCAGAAATATTTATGTGCACTAAATATGTGAACAATTTATAGCACTTTATATGAATTTATAGAGCGCTTATCGCAAACACAACTTATATCCTTGGGATGTATTGCGCAGTCTCTGACACGTTTGTATACGTATGTGTTGTTGGGCTGTCGGGGCGTTCAATGAATTTGAACTGTGAAGCGTTGCTCAATGGATGAGAAGTTGATTGCAGTTTTTGCAGTGCAGACAAGTATTACACTGTCTTTCATTGTTTGCTAAACTCTAGAGGTATACCAAACGCTCGCAAATGCTTTACTATTGCATTACTATAACAACAATCGTCTGACGAAATCATTCAAATTTCATTCAAAATAGGAAATCAACGACTATTCAAAACTCAAATACTATTTTAATTCATTTAATTTTTAGTTTAAGTCGAGTTTGTTTTCTATTTTAATAACTGTCCGGTTTTAGAGGTAATAAAGAGTTAATTGTTTGGCTCAATATTTGTGCTATTATTAGATTTGTATCAATACATACTTGACATGCATTTGATTACCATTTTGGTGAGTCTTTACTCTATTTAATCGTTTAATTGTTGTCTTATTTTATTTTAAGCTTTAAGTCATTTTTGTTAGTTTTCTAATTTTCAACTTTTTGCTTAAATGTATTTTATTTTATAAAATTTGATCATTTTTAGCGAATTTTTCATTACTGTTTGTCATAAAAGTTTTATGTGTTTTGTCTGTTAAATCAGATTTAATATACATTAAAAGTAATACAATTGTAATGCTTTTGAACACTACTAAAGTCAAGAAAATGAACTATTTTTTAAAGGGTTAACAAAACGTCAGTTTTGAGTGAATTGTAACACAAAGTAGTGATTAAGTCGATTGTATGAAAATGTAATCTCATTCTCAACGAATGATTACTAATACTATTGCAATACAAATACATATGATTTAAAAGTTACGTTAATAGTAATGAAACTCCCGGTTAATTAATTGAGAACTAATTACATAAAAAGTCGGAACAAATTAATTAAAAATTAAGGAAAGATTGTGTTCTGACATAAAACAAGTTAATTATGTTTAAGTAATAATTATTAGTCTTTTTATAGAATTTATTAATAGAATCGATAGTTTAAATAGTTTTGCGATAACAATAGCTCTGCTCTGACATCGATTTCTTAAAATAATAGACTTTTGTCTGTATTGGTATTGATATTGATATGTCGTTTGTGTACTGCAATCGCAATTGAAGCAGTGATTGCCACACAATGAGCTCAAAACTCGAAAGACGAGTGGAATGACCTCAGGGGTGAAGTTAACTCCACTTAACTCGCTTTACAGCCATATATTGTATTCAATTTGTTTATACGGTTCATACCATTCCTGTTATACAACTCAGAGTCACTTCTTTTTCTCATTCAATTTAATTTTGCATTTTATAAGAGTTATTACAAGTATAACAATATGTCTGCACACAAGTCATCACTAAATTAGTCACGACTTGAATCGAATGAACTTATTTTCAAAATTTGAGTCAATACAAGTTTGTGAAACATTTTCATTGAATTGAGTAATTCTAATGTGAGGACAAATTAATTATATTTAATAATCTATTAAATATCTAATCAATATTCCGCTGTCTGTGAACCTTAACTTCAAACTTTGTATGAGATAAACGTAAAAGATTTCATATTTTAATACCTCATAAAATGTGAGGGCATTGAGAAATATAGACAATAAATATGAGGTCGAGTTCCAGTTTTTTATTACCTAATAGTCAGGATGTGATGCTTTCAACAATTGATTCGTTCATAAGAATAAGGTTGAGAGTCTTAAAATTCGACTATTTTTCTAAATCCAATCAATATCGACTCATTTTTTCACTTAAATACTTAATATAATATATATTAACATATTTTACAGTTTATGGCTTTCCTCAAAAAATAATTAAAATGAATTTAAAATAATTTAAAACTTGTGAATATATTTATTACTTTTATTGAGCACTTATTCTCGACTGAAGAATCAATTTATCTGGACTTAGAAGAGAATGAATAGCTTTATGTATTGGTTTGTTTTAGAGAATAAATAGTTAGATAAATGTTTCGCAATGCGTAAAACTTGGGAAATATTAGTTTCGACTGTTTATCGATAAGAAAAATTGATAGACACAGATAGTAATAAGTAAAGGCCACTAAACTTTGCGCCTTTAATCTGTCTTTATTTTAAATACAGTTAAATCTCGTTTTAAACCTCTTAACACATTTAACTAGAGTTCAAATAGTATATCAATAATAAGATAATTAATATATTGTCAGAATTTGATGAGAAACAAATGACTTGATATAAATCTAATAGAAATGCCATACATTTCAATGTTTTATCTCTACTGAAGGGTTATCAGACAAATGAAACATTTTTTTCATTAGTGCATAAAATAAAATTAAAATTAAAAACAAGTTTGTGAGACAGTTTTGGTTCACATACTTCTAACTTATATGAGTTTGAGTTTGAGTTTAATACTCCTTTACATGCCTTATATGTAGAAAATATGCCTTACTTTACGTTAAGCCTTATTTCTATTCAATAATTAATTAGATCTCTAAATAAGCATTAAATATATTCTGATATCGTTTTTTTAGATCACATAATAGACAATAATCTGAATTGTCGTGAAGACGTCATTAGAAACGGGTCTAATAAACAAACGTTAAGTACATCACGTATTTGTGTGATTTAAATAGAAAGACAGATAAACTGATAGTTGCAACACATGAGACAATTGCAATACACATGTATTCCTCAAGTTCTTTGAAGAATTTCATCACTTACTGATTATTCATGACTACGACTACTTAGAAATTAAACTATACCTGTAGTTATCGTTATAAAGATTTCATATTATATTCATGTGATTGCATACTGAAAGCTGCAAACCATTGAATTGCTCTGTGATATAACACTGGTTTCACCAGAAAGATCCACCTTTTTCTAATCGGTTTATTAATGAATGCCTATTGGCTCTCAAAAAGGGAAGTGATTTCAACAAATATTTGACGACTGTCTAACACACAAATAGTTTACTTGCAATCAAATCAAATCAAATGTTTGCAAATTATAGTTATGCTCTTCTCAGCTATTGTTCGCATTAATTAATAGTATTATTGATCTCTTCAACAATAAAATACAAACTCTATATAAACTTTATCTTAAATTGTGGTCACTTTGCGAACAGTTATCAATTTGTTTCAAATTATTAAAAGTGAGAAAACCTATGACTGTCAGAAATTGGATTAAAATTAACTGAGTTATTAGTATTCATCAATCGTCTAATTTATTAATTTAAATAACAAAACACTATAACAATTGATCGCCAAATGAGTACCACATCTACATCAAGAGCACGTTTGCCACGTCTTAACCTTCACAATGCGCTCATTAAACAGCGGCAAACCTTCGACGAGTCATTTTCTTTATCGCCATCAATACCATTGTCTGCAAATAGCAATTTAAGCCCCAATTTACAGCCACTTACACCTCCAATACTTGCAACCAATCAAAACCCTAGTATTTGTTTGCCATCAAGTTTTGGTGACAAATACATTTTGGTCGAGCAAATCGAGACCAGCAATTTGTATAAATGTATCGACACCTCCACTAAACATGAATTTTGCTGCAAGGTTTGTATGAGCTCTCTCTCTCTCCCCCTCTCTTCCCTCTCTCTCTCTCTCTCTCTCTCTTCCCCCTCTCTCTCTCTCCCCTCTCCATAGAAAGACTTATTTAATTAATTATGTATTAACTACATTAACAGGTCGTTCCTACAAAGAATTATCATGAATTCCTTTCTGGTCACCTAAGAATGGACGGACATTCGGGTATAAATAGAGTGGAAGAAGTTCTGGTCGCAAAAACGCAAACATTTATACTCTTTTTGCCTTCATTTGGAGATTTACACTCTTATGTCAGAAATAAGAAGCGGTTGCGTGAAAGTGAAGCGATTCACTTATTTCATCAAATCGTTTCCATAGTCTCTGATTGTCATTCAAATGGAATAATTCTAAGAGATCTCAAGCTTAGGAAATTTCTATTCAGTAATAAAGAAAGGTTTGTGTGTTATTATAGAACTAGTGTTCAGTTAATTAATGTATATATTTTTGAATTTAGAACTCAATTAAAGTTAGAAACTCTTGAAGACGCTGCCGTTTTGGATGATACCGATGACGACCTTTTAAGTGATAAACACGGCTGTCCCGCATATGTCAGTCCAGAAATCTTATCGACGAACAAAGGCTTATATTCAGCAAAAGCAGCCGATTGTTGGAGTTTAGGAGTAATTCTGTACACAATGCTTGTGGGCCGATATCCTTTTCACGACACTAACCCTTCCGTACTGTTCTGTAAAATAAGAAGAGGAACTTTTGTCATTCCGGACACATTATCACCGCATGCAAAATGCCTCATTCGTAGTCTTATGAGACGGGAACCATCCGAACGATTATCTGCTGAAGACATACTTTCTCATCGATGGTTCAAAAACTATCGATCACTTAATAGCTGCAAATACAACAAAATTCAAGACAACGGCCAAACACTGTCATCGAACAGCTCTTATTATTGCAAAATTGCTGATCAAACAGTTCCCGATCTCATTGACAATGATAATGACAATGAAGACACATCTCAGTTACTGTCTCAAGATTTATAACAAACAGCAAAAGTCACTACCCTTTTGATGAAATGTTTTTTCTGGTTTTGTTCTGATTGGTGTTCATCAAAATTATGACCCGAAAGAGTAATGCACTTTCAATAGAAGTGAATTTTAAATTAAGTTTTGTTGAATTTTCTGTTTTTGTCTATGTATTTGTGTTTTGTTTTTTTTACTTAAAATCTACACTCGAGTGTATTTCAATTAAAACAATATTTTCACGGCATCTCATTTTCTTTTTTTAAAAGCTCTGTATAATTATTTTCATATTATTTTCATTGCTATCATTTGAATCATTGCTTCCAATGAAATCATTCGATTCCAAAGTATGGCTGCTATTATATAATATATAATATAAATATATTTCTTTTAGTTTAATATAAGTTATTATATAAAAACCAAAGTGATTGTAAACTTCTCACTATTGTTTGATAATTATAAAAATGATATTCATATTGTATTTCCCTTGAAATCAATACAATTAATAAAAGCAAAGGATGAACAAACTTATGCAAAAACATAATCCAATTGTTATTTTATTTAATTTACTGACGAGTCAGTCAAAGCTTATCGACGGGAAGTCTGGCTTTAAGGTATAGTATTTTCATTTATTTATATAACCGCTCGTATTCAATGGGGGGTGGATTCAGACCCTACCGGCAAACTCAAATGGTATCCCCCTTTAAATTGTAAGAATTTTATTTTTTAATTCATATTTGGAATTAAATGAAATTAATTTTTTGTGAATCAGTTTAATGTAATTTAAATTTCATAACAATAAAAATAAGAAATTTTATTTTTAATTCGATGCGAAATAAGTTTTAAAAAATTAGTGTATTTCTGCTTTAATAAAAAGAATCAAATCTGATGAGTGATCCCCTCCCACTCCCCCATCATTTTAAGAGTAAAGCCCACCCCTGCCCAATGTAGCTTTAATAATACGTGGAATTGTTTATAGTGGTAATGATATATAATTTTCATGTGAGTACTGTATAATAGATAAAGAAATCACTTTTTCCTTTACATATGCCTTAATTGTGTCCATTGAGCAACAGCTTTACAATAGATTAATGTTAAGTTTGAACTGATTTCAAAATAAAAATATTTCTTTTTCTTTTGATTAATGAACGTTCTTCTCAATTATTGTCCACATGTTCAGCACGTGTATTAATAGTGTCTGTTTGTGGACAATAACACTTAAATGACGTACTTTTTTTATCCAAATTGATGAGAACAGACCAGAATTCATAGGTTTGACGATAAGAATCAAGTTTAAAGTCCGCGTTTAGTGCATAAACAGATATCCTATTACTGTAATAGTCTTACAAAATATCCTTTATTGATAATAATTTTTAGTGTCTCCAATTCAGGGAGAGCCCGGATTTTTATATCAACAAATAGTGGGAATGAGGACTTATGGTCTTATGCGACACAGAGTCTCTAAACTTAAAATTAAGCAATTTTATAGTTCCGTTTTCACCAGATTCTTACTTCAAGTCACAGGTTTCTCATTTTAACGTTTAAGTACCGTTAACACCGTTTTTATGCTTCTAAACTAGGGTTGTGATTGTAGGATTTCAAAAGTGATCGATCACTGATCGATCAACTTTCAAAAAAATGAACGATCATCTCACACGAACGATCAATCATGGCGCTAAATTAAAAACTTGTATCAATATAATGTGACATTATTAATGTCACACAAAATGCTTCTTAAGATTTTTGGTAGGCGTGGCTAATTCGGCTATCCATCAAGTACAAAAGTAGCTATTTTTTATTTAAAAATTTGTTTTGTTAAATTATGATTCATTGTAAATTTTGTTGGCTTG
>JAUJYT010001028.1:0-13530 GCA_033996565.1 Nanhermannia nana
TACTGACCATCAGATATTACATAAATTGAATAAATTATGGGAAAACGATGTTTTTATCGCTATTCAGGCGATAACTTGCCATTTTTGATAGTTAGCTTGCACTCATTTTCTATGCAATTTTGATTGAGTCTATAATTTTGAAACGCCGTTATTTTACATTTTGTTACGTATAGCACTCGCTGATTGCTGCAACTTAACCAAACTTTTATATCTTGTGTCTAAATATATTTTACATAAAATATTAAAATTTTATAAAATGATCTCAAGTAGTACTAAAGTTATTCAAGAAAATGATAGTGAGTCTATAATTTTGAAACACACTGTATAAAGATGAAAAGAAATTGTCAGTTGAAATGAGTAAAAGATTTATAGTTTTATAAATAGTTAATACAAGTTTGAGTTAACATAACCCAAGATTTTTAGAGTGAAAAAAATTTAGTCAAAACTAGTGTTTAATTAACATTTTTATATTATTTTTACAAAGTTATATCCATTACTCTACAGAGTATTTCAATTATTTAAATGTCAAACAATTAAACATTTGAAACTTTGACCAAAGCTTATTTGAATTGAAGTCTAACTAAATATTTCCCAACAGCTCGATATGTTGTGAACTCGTTTTTTAATTCAATGAAATACATCTAAAATAACTTAACAAATGTTTCTCATTTATTCCAAAATTGTGTGACCTTATGTGCAGAGCTGTACAGCAACTGATAAAGTTTTGCATCAAAATGAAATATTACTATTAAATATACCGTAACTTATTTCGTTACAGATGTTGTTCATTACAAAAACAAAAATGAATGAGCTCTTATTGAATGTAATTATTCATTTTCCTCTTTCAATAATGTGTGCAAATAGAAAAAGTTACTTCAGTAGTACTTTTTTTAACAAAAATAAACGGAAGTCTAGTAAAGTAACCTATTATAGAATTGAAAATATCTTCAAACATAAACAGATTCTGACAGTTGATAATTCATGACTGCTTAATAAATATATACTTTTTTTATTATTATGCTTATTATTATTCTTCTTTGCTATTATTCTTTATGCTGTTATTATAACGAATAACTGAATATTCTTATGCTTTACTCTGGGTTGCGAGAAAGTAAATTACAATAATTTACTTTAGTAATTTACCGGAGTAAATTACTCAAAATTAACATGGTGCATCAGCTATTGATATTTTAAAATTTTTATTATAACCATAATAAAAGCTAATTTATTAAATATTTGCTTTAAAATGTTTAAGAACATTTAGTTCGAAATCCATTGGTTGCAATTACGCTAAAGTAATTCATAATCAAGTTAATTGTAATTATTGTGATCAAAAATTAGTAAACATCTATGTTTTTATGTTTCATATATTTTTAGCAATTTACAGTAATTTACAGTAATTTACAGTAATTTACGGTGAATTAACAATCCGGGCTTTACTCTTGAGTGAAATAATCTTAAATCACAGAACTCTTTAATTGAATAAACTTTAATTAAATTTTTACATAAAATATTTTTTTACATAAAACATAAAAACAATTTCTTTACTCATTTATTCAGTTTTTAAGTTCATGATTGAATTCATATGACTTAACTTAAAACTTAATTATCGATTCGTATAACTCTTTCTAATAGTGTTAACAGATTTGCTGAAAGCAATAGTTTTTTTATTATATATAAATTCATTTTCTTAATTGAAATTTTAGTCTTCAAAAAATTTAAAAAATCTGGTTTGACATTCGAGTGGATCTTTTGTGAATAAAGTTTATTTAGAAGGGCTTTGCTTTGGCAGAAACCAGTCTTTATAGCTCGGCTTCAACTGAACTTCTATTAGGAGTAAAGCCAACTGTTTCTATTTTATAGATAGTTCTTGTTTTTGTTTAGTTTCCATGACAGGCAGTATTGCAATAAAGTTCTATTCAGTCGCTTATCTTTATTATACAAGTCTCTAAAATATGTTTATTTCAAATAACTTTCAATTTTACGAAAAAGTCATTACTTTTAGCCTTTAAGAGACTTTTGAACTCAATATAAAAAAATATTTTCAAAACATCAATAAGTTATGGAAACTCATAAAAAGTTATTATCAACACAATAATCAATGCGAGAATAAAAAAGTTTAACATTTCTATTGAATTATTTATTATTTAATTTAATGATAAGTTTCATAAAAGATGTCATTTGCAAAGAAGTTGGAGTCACCTCAGGATCAGACCAGTGACGGAGAGTCAGATATCAAATACAAAGTATTTGAAAGATTATCACAAAAAGGATTTTTAAAATCAATGCAACAACAGATGAGAAAAGCAATCGCTCAAGAATTGAATGATAATAAACACGTCAATCAAAATGATGAGAAAGAAGAGCCACAAATTACCAAAATGAGCATTACTGAAGAGGGTATTAACAACAGTTGGGAATCATTAGCAAAAGTCTCATCGATTGCCAATTGGGAGAAACAAATTAGATATGAGTTAGAGATCGATAGAGAAATACAAACTCGAGAATTAGAGCGTCAGAGAGAAAAGTTGAGAATAGAGTGGAGAAAATTGAATGAAAGAGACAAAAGCCTCAGAATAGAATTGGACGCAAGAGAAAGAAAATTAAGATTCAAAGAGGAAGAGATCAAAAACTCTTCTGAAGATATTAATCAAAAGTTAGCTGAAGCTTCAGCAAAAGAAGAAATGATTAACGATATCGTCAGCGAGAAAATCAAGTTAGAAATGAAGGATGAAATCGAAAAATTAAAGAAAAAGTTTAATGAGTTGGAGACCAATAAATTGAATTTAACAAAAAGAGAAGAAAAGGTTAAAGAAGTTGAACAAAGACTTCACGAACAGGTGAAGATTGTGAAGGAAAAGATTGATAATAAGAGACTCAGCGAAATAGAATTAGCGAAGTATAGAAAGGACTCTGAAATTGTTAATAAAGAGAATGAAGTTTTGAAAAAGAGAGTCGAAAGTATGGAAGACTATCAGGTGACTAAGTTTGAAAATAAATCGCTCAAAACTGAGTTAAATGCCATCAAAGACACGCTCAAAAACAAGATCATTGAGTTGGAGAGTGAAAGAGATAAGTGGGAAAAAGATCTCAAATTAAAGGATGAAAAAGTACTGACTTTAAGAATGGATTTAAGAAAATGCGAACAGGAGTTGCTTTTAATGAAACAGAAACATCAGGGAGACATCGATGAGTATAACAACAAATTAGAACAAACGAATAACCAATTGAAACAGTCAAAGCTCGCTGCGCAACAACTCGCTGTCAAGTAAATTAAATGTTCTCTTACTAAATAATTAGAGTAGTATTTTATCTAATTATATATATTTACTCTATTATACCTCTTTTGCTTTCATTGCTTTCCGTGCATTTCATTTTTTAAAGCAAAATCTGAATTTCATTATTTCAAAAAATTATTATTATATATTGAGTTCATTGTTGTAATTGAGTTGTATTGTTAGTTAAAATTGAAAAACTTGCCTTTCATCACAACTTATAGTGTATTCATATTAATTGAATTTGCAAACAACAGAAAAGTTTATTGATTTAAAGTTATAAAAATGATTAATCGCACAAAACTTGATGAGATTGTGTGATTTTATCGAACTTGACTATAAAAAAATTGCAAACATTGCGATATACTGTATATAAGTAAATACAGAAAAAGTTTGGCGTTATATGAAATCTGTTTAAATTTCAATACTTTAAGTTTTGACCCTTTTTCTAATAATTTTCACATTCAAAACAAGTTTACTTCTTATCTAATTTTAAAGTAAAAGAAATTTCAATAAATTTTATACAAATTAATGTCAGTGTCAGTGTTTAGAGAGTTAATGCATTCTAATAAATACAGTGCAATATATTGATTGATAAGTAAAAAATAAAATAAAATGTATTTTTTATACTATTGAGGATAAAAACCGATATTTTTTTCTTTTAAATATAGAAATCATTTATTGTCGAAAGAGTTAATTTCGACTCAAAATGAGACCCAAAAATTAATAAAATTTCACCAAAAGTCGAACACTTTCACACAAACTGATGGCGAAAAGATCGGTTGTCATCTATGCGATCATAATATCAATACAATTGAGGAATCGTCTCTTGAGTTTCTTGTGTCCGCTCGTGATTGTAGTTCTGATATGAAAAGAGAAACTAAATTAGTCACTGAACAAAATGACCTTAAAATGCAATTAACGTCTGCTTCACTGCCTATCACTATATATCCTGAAAACATTAACTTAAAAAGTTTAGATAATTTGCAAAAAGAAGTGCCACTAATCAGCAATAGCAAGACATGGTCGCCATTAACTAATAATGCTATTAATGCCATACAAAACACACCCAACACTAGTGCCAAATATACAACTGCCCAAAATGGCAGTCATTCATCTCAAACAATTCATGAAAACATACAAACAAACGGTAAAGTATTAGAAGACTCAGAAAAATCTAATATTCGTAATGATAAGTATAAGCCTAACAAAGAAAAAATAAGTGAAGAATCTCAGAATATGTTGGCTGAAGATAACTCTTGGAGAGACCCATTTGACTGGTAGTCAACTAATTATATTGATTTAAACAGTTAATTAAATGAATTACTTTTTAATAAGAAAATGAGGTAATATTTGATCATTTATTGAGAATTAGCGTTTGCATCGTTTACATCATTCACTTCCAAATGATTTTGTATGCTTTGGGACGCATTCTTCAGCACATCTGAGAATAATAATAAGTATTGTCTCCTCTCATTGTCGAACTCCTATTAAACAGATTTGAATAATAAATTTTTTTATTTTCCATAATATAACTTATTATTTACTCTTTTTTGTTGTTGCATAAGATCATTGAGAGATCGATAAGGGCTTTGAGAAACACTTTCGACATCAATATTATTGTTTAAAGATCGCGATGAATCACAATTAGCTGTTTGAGCGCATGAATGACTCGAATTTATTAGTCTTGATTCGAGTGAACCCAACCTTTCTTCCAACTGTTTGATTGATGTCTCAATACTTGCCCTAAATTTGTCTACAGTTGCAGTCAATGCAGTAATCGCTGAATCTTGAGCTTGAATTGGGATCAGGTTTGGGACCGATTGACGCGACTGAGAGTGCAATTCACGAATTTGTGTGTCTTTTTGTAATAATTGTTGCTGTAATACAGCCTTTTGGGTCTGCAATGCCTTCACATCGCGTTCCAATTGAACAATACGTGATTGAGAGGAATCAACGTTTCCGTTATGAGTGCTGTTAAGGTCTGGCGATATATTTGATTGTCTGTTGAGAGGAGAGCTTCCCGACTGAGATATGGGTATAACTGAGGGAATGGTTGAAGACTCGCGAGAATAGGAAGACCTCAACGCGGAACTGCATAAGTCTAGAGTTGTGGGAAGTTTTGGTTGAGATGTGTTTGTGAGCAGTGAGACGTCCGGTGGGTCTAAAGCTCGCTGTTTAGGAATGGCTCCCGTCTCACGACCTGTCGCTCCACGAACTGAACTCTCATTGAGTCGGGTCTGAACATTCATCACATTCACGCGTGACTGAGAGGTCAGCGCTGACGACGCATTCGTTGAGAGACTTTCCGGCTCTTCATGTGTCGACTGATGAGACTGAACGCGAAGCAGATCTTTCACAATAAAATGTTTTCAATTATATAATCGTTTATATAATATATAAAATTAAATAAAAAATATATAAATTAATAAATAAATGTCCAAAACATAGACCAATACCGGGAAACACCCAATTGGGCGCTGAGACCATCGCCTGCACTGATTCCGGCGCTTCGTCTTCAGGACCTTCAAAGTCACCGAAATCGTCGTCTTCTGTGGCGTCGATTCTCTGCACAAATAATTATTTATAATAAATAATAATTAATTAAAAATAATTTTTTGTAGACTTTTATCAAAACAATGAAAGGTTTGAAAGTTTAGTATTTGTCACAAAAGACTAAAAACAAATTCATTTGATTTCAATCTAATAATTAACACAAATATTAATAAAACTATATTTTAATTAATTATTAATTATTTAACATTTTATTAAAAGATTTTTGACTCACTTTTGAATTCCTATCATTAGAATTCATTGTATTTTGAAATTAAAATATAAACAAATGATAAGTCAATTAATATATTAATAAATATTTAGTAATTATTTAATTATTTAATAATTAATTTAAAAGCGAATCAAATCTAATATAAAGTCAACAAAAAGTAAGAGTTGTATTGAATACAAAACACAATTATTACGCATGCGTTCAAATGTTTAGATTATAAAAATAAATGACGCTATGCAGTATAGGGGTAGGGGTACTGTGATAAACAGGTCGTCATTCAATATAATGTTATAAAAAGCATTACATTATGACAGACTGTGTGTGTATGTGTGGGGTCACGAAAATTGCATTTTAGCGTAACGTAAATTAATTATACGACACACTAATTAAATGACTTTTTTAGAAGAAAAACACAGATAAAGCAGCCGTTAATTAATTATATGTAACGTAAAGGGGTGGTGGCGTTCATCAATTTTCTCTTAGTATTGATATCTTCCCAAGGGGTGGGTGGGGTCAGAAATATCTGATTTTTATGTTACATAATTAATGTCTACTAACTTATAAGAGATGATACTTAACAGTGCTATTAATGCTATTAATAACAGTTATTTACCGGTTGTGTTGTTTTTAATATTAATTGAATTAATTTTTATTAAATAAATAAATAAATAATAACGAAGAAATTCGTATTGATATTTAAATAATTAATTGTTTTAATAGTAAAATTAATTAATAATGTGTTTTAATTTATAAAAAGTTTTCAAACTTATGGTAAAATATTAATAAACAAATGGATTGTTATTGAGATCAATGTTTTGATGGTTTTGATGACTGTTTAAAAGCAAACATTAATTCTATGGTTAAAACACATCTTATTTTTATGATAGCAGTGGTCAGCGGTTTCTTATTAACCCTACAGTTGATTACTCTTCAGATCTTAATTCGTAAAGTAATTGTCAATCAATTAATATATTTATATGTTTTTATGCTATTCTATGACAAGAAAACTAATGTTAAGTTATATTTATATTTATATTGTTTTTAACAAAAGGGAAAAGAAGAAGAGAGTCCTTCGTGGGTAACAAACATTTGTCACTTCATTTCATTTACTATTAAATTATTGGCCAATAACTAAAGCCTACAATACTATTAAAATTGGTTTTCATTCAGTTGTGTTATAATTGATTAGAAAATAATTAATTTTGTAAAAAATTGAATTATTGTAAAGCAAAATAAGTTATAATTAGGTTTACATATATTTATCAAATAATTCTATATTTACTTATAGTATAGTTTCAAAGACTTTGAATTGATTTTATTTAATTAGTTTTGTTTAATAGTTTTCCCACTTTTAGTACTTATAATACATTAATAGACGTATTGTTGTCTTTAGTGTTTGGCCAACACATGAACACACACTTAATAATAACATAATTACTGATAAATGAATGAAATTTTTGTATTTTTATTTAAAGTCAATATTAGATTGTGTGACACTTTATGCGAATCAAAACACAATACCGTTATTTTTAATCGATAGCGAAATACTAAGTTATGTGGCAAACAATAGCTATCCGTTAAGTACTTATTCATATTGTAAGCTATTATGCTCTGGAAGTAAAATCACACATTTGGCAACTTTAGCACAATTTGCCACTCAATTACTTATTAGTCGTTTTGTCAATTCCCTCAAAGAAAAAGGTTATACTGTTCTTGAATACAATGATAACGACCCGACTCTAACGCATTATAACCTTAAGGTTGAGATACCTTTGCATTTGATAATAATTGATGAGAAAATTGACATAAGAAAGTCATCTCATGTGATACATATTGTGATATTTCACGAACGAATACAATCTCAGTATTGGTGGCACGGATTCCTTCATCTCAATGAATACGATCAAAGATTACTTCATCGACAAGGAGTCAGAAAATCTCATTTCAAAGTTTCGCATTCGAGTGCAATATATGATAAGTAAGTGAATTATTAGTAGTTTTATCAATTGTTACATCTATTTAATCATCTTTTATTAGAGTAGAAATAGTTCGCTCAAGAATTGATGGATTGGTATTACATTTGCCGAATCCGGTAACAAATTTCATGCAATCCCCAGAAGAAGTAAAGTTTATCGAATGTGATAGAATGAGAGCCAACAGTTTTCATGCCAAGTATGGACGCGACGAAAGCGAAGAATCGATTTCATTTCGAACTAAAGCAAGTCTTTTGCTCTCAAAAGTAAAACGACTTTTAGACGAATTAGAGATACCTTTTTGGTTGAGTAGCGGCACATGTCTTGGATATTACAGACAATGCGATTTCATAACATACAGTCGAGACGTTGATATCGGTATTTGGATCGATGACTATAAGCCTGAATTAATTGATTTGTTTTCAGTCAATGATTTGCCTTTAATTCATTCGTTCGGCAAAATTGAAGACAGTTTTGAACTTTCATTTCTTGACAAAGACATCAAATTAGACATATTTTTCTTTTATAAAGAACAGAATCATGTGTGGAATGGTGGAACTCAAGCCAAAACTGGCTTAAAATTCAAATATATTTTTCCACTTTTCAAACTTTGTTGGACAGAATTCGTTGATCTAAAGGTTCGCGTCCCGTGTGAGACATTGGCATATATTGAGGCTAATTATGGACGATACTGGTTCCAACCCATTAAACAATGGGACTGGAAATCAAGTCCTTCTAATGTTGAGCCAAACGGTCAGTGGCCTATCGAAGAATGGAAAGACGTCATCAAATTAATACCTATTCCGGAACTTTGAGATTATCACAAATTTCACATTTAAATAATACATTGAAATTAAAGCCTTACTTTGATTTTATAAACCTTTGTTTTAATCAATCAATTTATTTGATGTATGAATTGTCTTCTCATATACTCGAGCTATTGATTAAAACTTAATAAATTTTAAAATATCACATAATTCTTAATATTTTGATTTGTTTGCTGCGAATATTAGGTGTTACTGAAACTCTAATTAGCATTTAATTTATTGGAAGAGATTTTTTTTTGCTATGAAAAAATGAATTACAAGTATTACAAATGCAATGATATCTCGTATGCAATACTTGAAGAACATTTCTCTTTTTAAAAGAATTATTTCCAAATCCATGACTATTTCTATAATAAAATTGAATTCACATAAATGTTTAATTTTTAATATAAAAGTAACACATTTTCCGAAACATTATTTAATATAAATTATAATCGAATTTTTTTCAGAAGATAATTGTATAATAAATAGAAACAAGTTTTTTGAATAACTAAATTTGTAACAAACTATAATTTTTGAGGAGTTGTCGCTTCTTTAACATATATTTTCTCATTTTCTCCTACTCTGAGATGACTGCGAGCCTAAACATGTTGTGGGACTTGTTGGCGATCGCGTTGGAGAACTTGCTTCACTTTGAATAGTAGCCAATCTCGTAGAAGACCGAGGCCTAGACCTTTGTAAGGTTCCAGATAGTGTACTGCCCTCTGGAGTGTCCGCCAGACGAGTTCCATAACCAAGTTGTTCAGCTAATGATGTTTGAAGTATTGGTGAGACGTCTTGGCTCCCAAAACCACTTGCTTGAGGTCTTATTATTGCTCGTCTTATATTCAGGTCTGCCTTTCTTTCAGCTGAAGCTCTGTCTCTTTTAGTTGACGGGTCACTCATTCTTCGCATTCTTTGAGTCATTGGTGTTGCACTTAAAGGAGTTGCATAACCCGTATCGTCGGCTCGTATACCAAGTGATGTTTGAGGCATTGGTGTGATCTGAGTTGTTGGTTGTGAGGTCAGGTCAGGCTCTCGTCTTGATAAAGAGGTTTCTCTATTTATTGTAAAATTATTTTGTCCCTCATCTAAAAGTATAATATCATTGTTGTCACAAATGAACATCGAAACACTTCCACTGTTGACAGTTAAGCTGCAAATGCCAGCAATTGGTTGGTCTTCTGTTCCATTTCTGCTAATTATTAATCGTCCATTGATTTTAAGAACTGAATCACTAGTGAAAGCAAAACCACCACTGATTTCACCGTAAAGTTTTACAATAGAGTTATTATTAGTGGAAACAGTTATTAAATCAGTTGAATGTCTAACAGTTGCCGCATCTCTAAGCAATTGACTATCATTTGTGTTAAGCATAACTGTTCTAATCGTTCCATCATTTCTTCTCCTTTGATAAACCGGTTGTACAATAGCTTGCGCTCCAATACTCCCTATTAGAGTAGCAGTTGGTCGAAGAATATTTGGAGTTAATTTATAATATATTATGTATTCATGAACTTTAGTCATGTTTTGTCCAACAATTGATATAGGTTTTGCTTGAGCTGCAACTGGTGTCTGAATCCTTGCACTTCTTGAGGGACTTGTTGGAAGTCTGGATGGAGATGATGGAAGACCCGCTGCAACTATCGGTTCTCTGAAATCAACATCAGTTTCACTTTGAAGGCGTGTATCTCTCACTTGTCTGTCACTTATCTGTTGTGTCTGTCTTTGAGCTCCTGCTGAAACTCTTCTTTCAGTGCTTGTCATTGGATATGTTGATGGATCTCTACCTGATCGTTGTCTGTATGCACTGATTGATGTCTGAATACCGACATTTCTTGTGGGACTTGTTGATGGAATTCTACTTCTTAAGGGACTTGTCGTTTTATCTCTCGCTTGTGGAAACGGATAACCAAAGAATGTCTTCGGATAATGCCAAGTCCCGGATGCGTCTCTTTCTTGACCCCATCTGTCACTTACTTGTATTTGATCTGTTGGTCTGTATGTCGGCTGACCTATTGGTACATTACTGGCCGGTGGGAACGGATAGCCAAAGAATGTTTTCGGGAAATACCAGGTTCCGGTTGCACTTCTTTCTTGAGTCCATCGGTCACTTAACTGTTGTGTTTGAGCTTCTGTTGGAACTCTTCTTTCATGACTAGTCTCGGAAACAGTTTTTCGTTGCATTCGTCTGACTGAAGGAAATGTGTCGCCAAAAAAAGTTTTCGGGAAAAACCACGAGCCCAAGTGGTCCTTCTGTTCAATCCATTCATCACTTATTAATGGCTCACTCAATGTTGTCTCAGTTCCTACACTTCTTTCGTGAGTTATCGTCTGTGGTCCTTGAACGGCAGACAATCTCGTTGGAGACACAGAAGGGCGAGTAGTGGTAGTGTCTAAACGAGAAAATAGTGAGTCTTCATCTCTGGCCCCCGGACTGCCCGCATATCCTGTGTCGTCTGCTAATCGTTGTTCAACAAGAGATGTTTGAGATATTGGTGTGGTCGGTGGTGTGCCCACTAAAGGACTTGCTATTACTGGTTTCCTTTTTATTGCTTTTATATCTCTGTTTGCCTTTTGTTCAGCTGAAGCTCTGTCTTCTTCTGTCGACGGATCACTCATTCTTCTCATTCTACTTCCCACTCGACTTTGAGTACTATCTCTGAACTGAACATTCATTTGCTCTCTATATTCACGTGGAAGTGTTTGGTCCAAAAACAGTTCACCACTTCTGCAATCGATGACTACAAGTCCGTCACGAATGATAATAGAAACGACTCCGTCAATATACAGAGAATGGCACCCCTCATAAGTTTTTGCCTCTCCTTTTTTCTTAATCATAAGCTTTCCACTGACCATAAGCTTAGCCGATGAGTCGAAATAATATACATATCCATGTTCTCCTGCAAATCCAGCCGAAATACCGATTTGATTGGGAACTATTCTGAAGATAGTCTGGTGGGCAGCTTGAAGAGCAGCCAGTCTGTCTTTATATCCTGTTTCTGAGGGTGATGTCGGCAATACTTGTATCGTCGCTTTTCCTCCTTTAATCCATTCAACAGTTGACTGGCTTTGAGCAAACTCTCCATTAAATATTCCGACAGGTTTTCGCTCACCTGAAGAATTGATTAAATATATAATCCATTCAATTGGTTTCTTCTCTGGGCTTCTATTTTCTGTCATCTTATGCTTTCTTTACTGGTTTAAAAATTTTGAGTTTAAGGCGCAGGTGATGACGCGTCCGGGTTCAAACTCCGGCATCTATTTTCATACTGCTTATCAGGATCAGAGTTTTCCTGATAAAGGTTTTGAGGTGCAGGTCAATAACTCCCATTCCGACTGGAAAAGAACGGGTGGATTGTATGATATCAAGGATACCAAAGAAGTCTATGTCAAGGACAACGAATGGTTCACAGAAGATATTCTCGTAGAAGGAAAGCATGTCGTGGTAAAACTCAACGACAAGGTGGTGACCGACTGGACCCAGCCGGATGATTTTACGCCACCCAAAGGCCATCCCGGCCGTATTATTTCCAGCGGCACTTTTGCGCTTCAGGGACATGATCCCAAAAGTGTTATTTTCTACAAGGATATTATGGTCAAGCCTTTGCCGTAAACGTTCACTTTTTTTGTAAAAATATCAACTGCCCACGGTGGTATGAAACATGGGCTGTTCTGCTCAGCAACACATTGAGTTTGTTTCTGTGTGGTTCCTTAAGGAAATCTTCCGGGGTCACTGCACTGTGCCTGTCAAGCCATTCTGCGGCAGATAAAGCGCTCACTTTTGCGGAAAGGGCCTGATGGACTTTGTTCCAGCTGGTTCTCAGTTGGGGAACGGATTGTCCTGCGCTTTGCGTGGATTCGGATTCTGCTATATAAGGCTTCTCGAGTTCCGGATAAAGCCGTTCACCCAGGCCCAGCAAGGGAAACAGGCCGTCATGAACAGCGGTCAGGTGGCCCAACAAGTATTTCCCGGTATTCCGGTTTGGAGCGACTGGTTGTTCCAGTTCCGCGTCAGTCAGTGAATCAAACAATTTACTGGTTCTGTTGAGCTGGTCATTCCAGCTGGTTAAGGCCATTTTTACAAAGAGTTCGTTTTGTGCTGTCATTTTTTTTGGTTTGTCTTTTATGAAGCGCAGATAAGCGCAGGTTGTTTTCCAGAGTCGTAACAACCGTTTCTGAAATCAGTTCGAAGAAAACCCGTAAAATAATATCGCCTGTCGCCGGTATGGATGATCAACGCTCCTGTGGCCCGGCTAAATTCAATACGATCTGATCCATTTCCGGATTTACCCGGAAGGCGTTGCCATTGTCAGGATGTGCGAACAGGCCTTTTAATGTCCCTACAGCATAGTCCATGCCTTCAAACTGACATGTCATAGCGGCCGGTGACATTTTCCGGAAGGGCAGGACGGCGTGCTCCGCTGTGGTCAGGTCTAAAAACCAATCTGCTGGCTTCGCAGCACGCACGCTGATTTTTATTTGCCGTTCATCCAGGTCCATAACCAGCGTTCCGGCAGGGCTGATCAAAGGCCAGGATATCAGTAGATGTCCCGGTACGGAATCCTGTATCACCGGGTCTCCGCCTTTTATCAGGATTTCTTTTCCGTCCACGACAGCCTTGAACTGGAGACCGGCTCTTTTTTCCCGGGAACTCCAGACATACCCATCTACAAAGGGCAGGGTAAAAA
>JAUJYT010001029.1:0-13524 GCA_033996565.1 Nanhermannia nana
TTGCATAATTTGCTTACAAACAGCAGAGCATTAATAATGTTTGAGCTAAAGATATAACTCTTAAGCGTAAACTTTATTATAACATTATCTAAAAGTTATGCTGTTTTATATGAGTATCAGTACTATTACAGCAAATCATGCATTAATGTAAGAAAAACAAAAAGCACACATTTAAAACATTATTGTAAAAATGTGTCTCTTATTGTGAGAATCATTACAATGAGAACTTTTATATATTTCAAGGATGTAATGATATAATGATGCAAACGTATGAATCGCATTAATGTTACGCCTCTTAAGCTCTTCTCAAAACTACACTAAGTCTCAAATACTGTAAATGTCTCAGATATTGAACAGTTGAGAGAGAAAATGATAGCAAACTTTTTGCATTAATCATTTATTGAAGGATTAAAAAGGAGACAGTTTTAATTACACATTAATTTTTAGCAATTATTAATCAAATTTCATTTGATTTATTTAGAAAACCTTATCTCTAATGAATGTAAACTGGATGATGACATTTGGGGCCTGAAGTTGAAAAGGAAAGATATAACTTATATATTATAAGAGTAGAAAAGGAGAAGAGACCAAATTATAGGGTTTGCTTCAAATGTAGCATTCAAGTGATTCAAGCATTCAGGAAGAGTGCAAAACAAGTGATATCACTTTGTTTTTCCCTAAAGAGAAATTCTAAAATTATTGCAATAAGAGTTGCGAAGAATTATGAATTTTTTAATTTAGTTCCAATTCAATTGTGCCATAATCTAAATGATACTATTTTTTCACTAATAAAACTGATAAAATCAAAACAGCAAACAAAAAATGGATTATTTTGAGTCATTCAAAGTTAAAAATTCTCACGGATTTGCTATCATTAAAAATGACACAATGGTTGATATGACATAAATCCAATAGTTTGGAGACGTGGTTGAGAGAAAATGTGACTTCTCTGCAGTTATTTGCATAATCCCCGAAGCTTTGAAAAAAATAGTGTTCGAAGACTGTTCGCATACTTTCATTTACAACGCCTACAATTTATTTGATAGAAAAAAATCCCATTAGTGAAGGTTATTAAGCTCTTTCTTTCTCTTTATGTTATGTTATATAGAGCTAACTTTTTATTTTAGTATTTTTTGTTTGCAATGTGAAGCGAACAGAGTCAAAGAGCATCCAACTAACTATTTGGTCGTGTGTCTTGAATCCTAAAATCGTACTATAATTTGAGACCATTTTTCATAATACTACTGACAAATGGAATGCATCCATCTTTGCTCACTCACTCACTTTTCGACTTGATTTTATGTAAAAGTCGAGGATTCGAGAGTTGCAGGTTTTTTACTGGTATCTCGTTTTCTCATTTATGAATTGCTGAGAGAGAGAGAGAGAGAGAGAGAGAGAGAGAGAGATTTGGTCTGAGAGTAAAGTATTCGCCTATGAATGTGAGCGGCGATATGCTAAGTAGTGAACGTCGAATGATTTTTCTCCAATAGAGAGGGGAAGTGGTAGGGATGAGATGCTGTTTGAACAAAAAAGACTGAGAGCTCCAGTAAGAGAATCGGCGCAGTCCGATGACGGCGTTGCTTAATGACTGGTTTGCTTTGTCCCTAATGACAGTTATTTTGTTTGCCAAAGAATCGTGACTGAGGGCCGCTCTCGCATCGCATCTATGAATCTTGACTTTAGTTTTATGCTCGAAAACTTTCCTCTCCAATAGTAAATGCAAGTTTGACCACTTTCTCACTGTATATTTCTCTGCTTTGTACTTGTTTTGCATTTCTGCAGCTGCATTGCATTGCACTACACTTGATGTGAGCACAAAAAACAAAATTCTATATTATGTAAAGTTTTCTTCGCTTCATTGGAATTTTTGCGGACAATGGAGTCTCTATTTTTTGTTCGCATCTAAAATTTGCAATTTTTTTTATAATTTCTTGAGTCTGAGTAACGCCTTAGTAGGGAAGGCGTGTTCCGGTCACATTTCGTAAAAAGTTCATATTTAGTGGATAAGGCGATAAACCAATATGAAAACCATAATCTTTATAAAAGCGGCCTTAAGGCGGCCATAATTGTAATAATTGTAATATAAAAGTCTAATTTTTTACTATAGATATTTTTCAGGAATATCGCATTACATGAGATAACATATTAAGCAGCTATGCCTACAGTACTTGTGATCACATATTAAGCAGCTATGCCTACAGTACTTGTTATCGCAAATAGCTTAAGCGTGTCTTAAGAATGATAGCCATTTCGTGCCTTCTATTGGGAGACAATTATTCGATTATACTATTTAGATGTGTTCTGATTATTATTATTGAGTGCAGAAAATTGAGACATTTCTCAAATAATATAATAATATAACAGATAATAGGGTTGATTTGGCTCATACTCACTTCAAATGAGCGCTGAGAGAGCACAGTTGGCTTCAACCACCCATGCAGTCAAAGACAATTTTAGTTGCCATAAGTATTATGTATGAATATAGTAGTATAGCATCACTTATAGTAGTATAGCATCACTTATTCTAAATAAGCCCCTAATTTGTAAAATAACCCGCGCTTAAGTTGAATATTGAATTGAAAGCAGTTATTCTGCTTTAATATATACTGTTTTATTGGAGAGGGGCTAAGAGGGGCTAAGCTGTCAACTTAGAGCATGCTTTCTCTTTTGATAACTACAATCAGTCGATTAAACGTCAATTATTATTATAACGGCTTCTTTTCTAATAGCAAACAATATTCAATTTGAAGCTCCACTTGTTAGCAATGATAATCATTTGTGTGAATAGAATTTATTACATATGAGAGCCATCATCATCATCATCATCATCATGTGCTGTTACCACTGAGTGCCTTAATAACAATCATTTTGGTCTTTGGTGGTCTTTCATTGCTCTCTTATAACTCGCGAAAGAACAACCGTTTCTATTGTAGGTTTACTTGTTATCTAATTTAATAGTTTGGCTCTATTTGAGATCAAATCTGTGCTCAAATATGATCACAATTGTGTTCAAATATGATCACAATTGTGTTGTGCCTCAAATTGATTCCAACTCTTGATTCTTACCAAAAATTTTTAAATAAAGCTTTATTTTAAAAATTTTGATTACGTTAAATACAACTCTAATTCAAATGTATACCAAAGTTTTTATGAACCTTTTAAAATGTATTGAAATACCAGAACGTGATTATAAATTTTTTCTTTTCGTTTGCGTTTTGATCCACAGATGATTTTTTATGATTCTGTGAACTAGTTTTTAACAGTTCTATGACATGTCTTTTTCAAACAGATAATAAGTAGAAATGAATTCTATTTCTTGGTGTGAGTGCTTTCGGCGATGAGGAGTAGATTCACATAAAGTTTTAATTATCAATTTCGGTCACTTTTGACACGTTTAAACTTTAACAAAACCAAACCTAACCTAACCTTTTGTCACTTAACACATATAAACTCTGGTAAATTCAAATTCTGATACAGCTTTTGTGATGGAATGATATGCTTTTGTAATGAAATACACTTTAAAGTTAATTATCTGAATATTTTCACTTTAAAAGTTATATTCTGGTCAAAGTCTAATCTGCTTTTAATCTTCTGATCAAATTATTAAAACAAATATTGAATTGTGTGCTCTTTTGAATTATTTTAAAGAACAGCATCAAAATGAAATGTCTTTAAAAATTAGACATTCTATCAAAATAATTATTAAAATTGATTAAAAAACGATGTAACGGCATCTTCAATGGTACGCCAGCATTAATTGATCATAAGTGGTAGGCCTTGTGGTACCTGAAAATGTCAGTCATTCAAGCATAAGAGTCAGTCACTCATTCCTCAAATTATACCCCATTACAGTTTCATTAAGTCATTGCATTAAATTTATTGATGTAAGGAATTAATAGAGACATATATTTTTGGAATAAACAGAGAAAAAGTGAACAAATTGAGAAAAATTAAAATTTAGGAAACAATAATCAATGCTATAGTTATCACAAAAATTCTCTGAACATAAACTTGTGAAACAATATTTAGTCTTTTTTAAGTACCAATAATAAAGACCATTAATGTCTTCCTGTTGTCATTAAAACTAAATAAAGCGACATTTGATTTAATTTTTTAGATTTTAACCATAATTATATTTAATTTTTCTTATGTTCAGTCGAATTCTGTGAAGATTTGCATTAATTTCTGTTTTAAGAATTTTTAAAATTTAATTTCAATTAAGAAACGCTATCAAAGTCTTATTAGTATTAATATAAACAGTATTAGTATTAGAAAAATAGGATATTTTAAAAATCAAATTTAAAATTTTTGGTTTCATGATATCTCAAAATTTGGAGTAATTTTATTCTCAATGCACTCAAGCATAAGACAATTAATGAACTGATGTCAGATTGGGTTATAAAGAGAGAAATAACTTGTTATTAATGAACTTTGGAATTGAATCAAATTTTATTCACCAAATAATTGTTTGCTTAAAATAATGAAACATTTAATTGTGAATACAGTATCTCTAGCTTTCAATTATATAAATGAATGATATCTAACAATGATATGAATGAAAGCTAACAAACCGAATAAGAGTTGATTTGCTTTATTTTGAAAGTATTTAATCTGAAAAAACATCAAAACTATACAAACAATCAAAAGTAACTTCAATATAAACTTTTGTATTAATAGTTCTAATGTCATAAAAAACGTTTTTACAACACTATGTTTTTTAATATTACCGGTAATCACATTAATTGATTTGATTGGTTTTAATTACCTTTAAATTTTTGTATAATAAAGCTTTGAAATAAGTACAACACAGCATATTATCGGTTTCAGAGTTTTAAATGCTTTGGTTTATGTCTTTGTTAAAGAACAAAATCTCTGAAAAAACTTTAGACTTAAAGAGTCTTAAGAACAAAAAAGTTTATTATAGTTGTGATCAGAATATAGACACCTGTTGTTCAAACTTTTTATTACTTATCATGAGATAACTCTTATCTCTTTTCTTGCATAAGAACTGGTTTTTATCTTAAAATAAATCAATGAATTCAATAATTATTATGTATTTAAATATTAGTAAATTATGATTAAATGGCTTTATAGTTAAAAACAATGACTGACTGCGAATCAAATAAGACTTACTTAGGATTTGACTTAAGTACTCAACAGGTATTCAATTAATTCACTATTTTTTAAATTATATTAATTTTGATTTTAAAAATTAAATTTCAAGTTTAAAAAGATTTTGATATTTTTTAAATGAAATAAAGTTAAAAGCAGTTGTGGTTAACCATAGTTTGGAAATAAAACACGAGGCATGTGTTCAGTTTGATTATGATTTGCCTGAGTTTAGGTATTATTTTGTTTTAATTTTGTTTTAATTTAATTATTAATAAATAACTAATTCATAAGTTTTCAAAATATGCTTTCATTCGAGTTATTTGTGACTTATATTTGTTTTTTGATTCTATTTTCAATAAAATTAATTCATTTGTAAAATACTTAACAAATAATCAAATAATGAGTTGTATTGAAAAAGATCTGAAATTAATGTATTTATAACTGAAACGAAACCAGAACTCATGGCGGTGTTCACCAGCACTCAGACAATCATACGGTGACTGCGCCGACAGTGATGTGGATTAAAGCTCTTGATATGGTTTTGGAAAGGCTTAAGATAAATGGAGTCGATTACAGCAGTGTTGCGTCCATATCAGGCGCTGGTCAACAGCACGGAAGTGTGTATTGGAAAAGAGGAGCCATTAATACGCTGAAGAATCTAAAGTCAGATAAGTTTCTTCACGACCTACTCTCCCAGTGCTTCACATTGAGAGACAGTCCCGTATGGATGGACTCGAGTACAACCAAACAGTGCAAACAATTGGAGGCAGCGGTCGGTGGAGCCCAACAGTTGGCAGACATTACTGGTTCGCGAGCTTATGAGCGATTCACAGGCAGTCAAATCGCAAAAATATTTCAGACACGACCTGAAGCTTACCATCAGACGGAACGCATTTCTTTGGTCAGCAGTTTTGCCGCTTCGCTATTGATTGGCGATTACGCGCCCATTGATATAAGCGATGGCTCGGGAATGAACTTATTGGACATCACAACTCACGAGTGGTCGCAAAAATGTTTAGATCATTGCGCGCCTGATCTACGATCAAAATTAGGCGACAAAGTGGTGGCCTCGACACAGATTATCGGAAAAATAAGTTCATATTTTGTGGATCGCTATGGTTTTAATGAAGAGTGTGTTGTCGTGTCGTTCACTGGTGACAATCCCGCATCACTTGCGGGAATGGCTTTGAGGAAAAATGACGTCGCTATCAGTTTAGGAACCAGCGATACTGTCTTCTTGTGGATCAATAAGCCTAAGCCATCACTTGACGGCCATATCTTATGCAATCCAATCGACGAACAGTCATATATGGCTTTGATATGCTTTAAAAACGGTTCGCGTACTCGCGAGAGAATAAGAGATGAATGTTCTGAAGGGGAATGGAATTTGTTCAATGAATTGTTGGAATCGACGCCCAGAGGGAACTTCGGAAATATTGGATTCTATTTTGACTTCAAAGAGATCTATCCATTAATTGCTGGAGACTTTCGGTTCAATAAGTTTGACACTGAAGTGAACCGATTCTCAAAAGAAGTAGAGGTTCGCGCCTGTATTGAGGGACAGTTTCTCAGATTGCGAGCTCACGCAGAAAATCTGGGCTATACTATAGGGCCCGACACTAGAGTGCTTGCGACCGGTGGCGCATCGGCTAATACTCCCATTCTTCAAGTTTTAGCAGACATTTTCAACTCACCCGTTATTATCCAAACGCGACCCAATTCTGCCTGTTTTGGATCTGCTTTAATGGCCAAATACTGTAAGTAATTAATTAAATGAAATACTGTACGAAATAATTGTTTAAACTATCGTTTTATTACAGCCTTAATCAAAGATGAGATTACTTTCGATGAGATGATCAGTGAAGTGAACACATTCACGATCGCCGCACAGCCTTCTTCTGATGCAAACAATGTTTACACTCCATTAGTGCAAAGATATCTTAATTTAGAGAATAAGATCGCAAAAAAAGTAATAAACAATCCGAATGACTCTGAACTCTGAATCGATTATCAAATTATAAGTGATTGCAAGTGATCTTTATACCGGTTTATAGACAAAGATAATTCAGATGTTTTTAAATAATTCTATTTTTGAATATGTATTTTTGTTTTTAGTTTAAATGTTAAACAATCAAAACTTATTTTTATAAACAAAATATAAATAAATTAATTATATTTAAAAATTTAAATTAATATAAAATTATTTGTTTTTATGATTACTTTTGCCATAAAAACTATCTAAAGCTAAACCAATAAAAACGAGTGAAGTTCCGAACCATTGTCTGTTGGAAAGTGCATTTCCAAAAAATATCACAGAAGCCAAGACTGTGAAGAATTTTCTTGTGGTAGTAATTATAGAACAGGGCAATGGTCCAAATCCGGCCACAGTCAGGAATATAAACAACTAATAGTCAAATAAATAGTTAGTTTTGTTTAATTAGTTTTGCATAGAGTGGAGTCAGACCTGTCCGAAAGCACTCAACACCGAAAATGAGATAATATAATAAACAACATATGGAAAGCGACCGACAAAGTCAATGAAACTCCAAAATTCACCGGTGATTATAATCGCAATGCCGAGGAATAGAGTCGACCAGAGGTTCATTTGTAACATCATATGACATGATTTTGTCTTATATTCACTGGTCATGCGCTCCTGTATGGCACCGGTAAAGCCGTCCATCGCTAACGAAAATATCTGTCAAATCATAGTTATGTCTATTAAAGACAAATACAAATAAAAAGACGAATCAATACCAGTAAGAGCTCTCCCACACCAATCAGATCAGTTGAGGTATCATTTGATTTGCTTTTGTTGTCCTTAAACATGAATATACCGACGCCGACGACAATCAAAAGTACGAATAAATATTTTAAAATGGGATAACGTTTTCGGCCTAAGAGTACGCCTAAGATCATGACTGGGATCGGTTTACAAGACTTGCCGATCACTTGTGTCGGATAATTGACGTGTTGTAAAGACATATTGCTTGAGACCATCGCTGCCAAGTATGTCAACGAACAACAGCTGTAATAACTCGTTTTGGTCGTGTCCAAGCCCTGTCTCATAACCGTCAATAACACTGTTCAAGAAAATGTGATTTCGTTATCGTATTTGAGAAATATGTCAATTCAGCAAAAATTACTTATTTTAGCAAAAACTGCGTTTACAACGCATTGAACGAACACTAAAGTTATCGTACACTTAAACACCTCTCCATTCTCTCCATATTTACTGCGAGTTCTGCGACGAAATAATTAATTCATTAGTTTAATCATAATTACAATCAAATAAAAATATATTTAATAAATAAATACATCTTTTCCTGAAATATCCCGAAATAGAAATAACAGACAAATATTCCGATCGCGTAAGCAATTAATCGCTTATTAATAGCATTGGTTTTTGTAATAACAGTCATGTTTTGGGCATTGATTTGCTGTTCAATTAGCGGTTCGTTTATTGTTAACGATTGGGTTTCACTTATCATTCAGTTAATTATGTTTTAGGCAAACGTTTAATGACTTATTCGGTGTTTAACACGTTCTCGAATGAGTACTCATTTCAAAGTTGTTGAAAACGCTCTGTTGGAAAAGGGATTCATTTGATTGGAATTGCATTCAAGACATGTGGCAAAAGGGGATTTGCGGTGAGATTATCGCTTCAATCAATTAAAACATTTAAATATATACGTTTTATATGAATGAACACCAAATTCTTCAATGTTTTAGTATACAATTCAAGTCTTTTACATTCATTTAAAACTTTTAATTAGTTATAACTTCAATGCAAAGCAAAACAGAATCCGATCTTATGTTCAGAACCAAAGTACTGATTATTCATTTCTCAAACTTTTGCGAAAATCATAAAATAACTAAAAATATCTCAGAATTGAACCCAAAAACCTCACTTTGAAACCCAATCATTTGGAAAACTTTGAATAATCGATATTTTTGTGTAATTTCTTTATAAAACTTTTGGTTCTTAAGCTTTAATTAAATTTTTAAAAATTTAAAACTTTTTAATTTCTAAAACTTTCTTTTGTTTTAATAAATTTTTTGACTTTAAATCTAATATGAAATTAATTTTTCTCTGCCTGTAGTTTATTAATAGTGGTGCAGATACTTATCAAACATTATTAAACACACATTTCATTTAAATTAATTTATAAAAATTAATAATTAATAAATATTTATTTAAAAGTATTAATAATTGTTTGCATTTAATTTAGGTATTATTAAGAATAACCGAATCAATAATTATTTACATAAAAAAGTAACCGAAAACACCTCTACTTCACTATTTATCACTATTATAAGTAGAGATACAGTAAAAATAGAGATAATAATAAAAGTAGAATAACGCAAATGAAGGACAAACAGACGCATAACTCATATCAATAGTATTGTAAACAAATATCAACTAATAATTAAATAAAATTATTTTACAGTAATTAATAATAATATTTGATTGAATTGAGACCCAAGAGCAGTAATGGTATTATCAAAGCTGTCTTCAGTGCGTTGGACCCCAAATCTATTGACTTATTTGATACGTCGTTCGTTGTCTTCAGCCTCAAGTCATGGCAAACACGAACCAAACCCAGATTTGTGGCGAAAACTGTTTTTCTTTGTCTGCATTCCAGCGATTGGATTGTCGGCAGTGAACACATACCTCATAGAGAAGGAACATCACGAACACTATGTCAGGCCTGAGTTCAAGGCATACGAATACATGAGAATCAGAAGCAAACCCTTTCCATGGGGTGACGGAAACCACGGTCTCTTTCATAATCCACATTTCAATGCTTTGCCCGAAGGCTGGGAAGAACTCCCTGAAGAAGAACACAAAAAACATTGAATACTTCTATTCAATCGTTGACTTAATTGTTATTTATGTTCTTCTATTGCTTTGATTTGAAATTTAGATTATATTATAATTAGAAATGTTTTGCTTTGAGATTTAGTTATGTATTCATTTAATTTCAGTTTAATTAATAAATAGTTAATCAAAATTGTTGTCAATTATTAGCGCAATCATTGGATTCAATGAAAACAAATGATTAAATAATAACTTAGTTTTATATTTGAATAACAAAAATAATAAACAATATATTGGTTTAAATAGCTTTTAATTATACTCCGTTTGAATACATTTTGAAATTTGATGTCAACTGCATAATAATGAAGTAATACAAAAGAGTTATACGATATTAAGATTGCAATAAATATCTACTTTTTTCTTCCGCCTCTTTCTTTAAGTCCCAGAACAAAAACTCCTCCATTAGTCATATTATAGAAAGCGAGTGAATTGGAGTCTTTGACGAATATTCCGTCGTATTGTAGCTTTTGTTTGCCGGGAGGCAGTTGTGTCTGTTCGTGAATCTTAGCTTTGATGACAGATATGGTGTCAGTCAGTGGTAGAGTAAGATTAATCACTTGACCCGATAGTTTCCATTCAGGCTTTTCTGTGGTGAGCGGGACCTGAACTTTGAAGCTTACATTTCCGGGATTTTTCTTAATGAAATCTTCTTCTGGTATCAAATTCTCTTCAGTTCTTTGTTTCTTATGCGCTGGTTCTTCTTCTAACTGCACCGACATATTGGGCGGGGGAGGGATTCCCATGGGAGGCATACCGGGCGGCATATTTGCCATATCGTGAGGCGGAGGCATAGGCATGCCGTACATACCCATGTGTGCCATCATGTGCGGCGCCATCATGTAATGGCCCGCTCCCGGCTGTCCGGTCATCATCATTGGCGGCATCATTTGTGGATGTGATGGATGTTGCATTTGCGGCGGTGGCTGTACTACAGGCGGTGCGGCGTTTATTACAATGGAGACCGTGGGCACTGTCATAGCTTGGGATTTGGGCGGTGCAGATATAGTGGCCGTCGAAGAAACGGGTGGGGCAGATATTGTGGCACTCGTTGTTGTGGGTAATGCGGGACCTATTCTGTCCTTATCGTCTTCTGGCAAAAGACCCTTAATTTTGTGTATTTGTTGTATTTGCTCTTCAATAGTAATGTTGGCTCTGGCGGCACGAGTGGCCGCCTCAACACTGGCCGTGTGTCCGTCCCACGTCACTTTCTCGGGTTTCTTTCTCTCTTCTTCGCCTATCTTTTTGCCGATGACAGTCTCCTCATCACCAGAACCAAAAATATCAGTACGCCTTTCAGCCAATTGTTTTAAACTGCTCTCAATAGCAGATCCGACGGCGTACACCTCTTCCTGTTGCATCTTCTCGTGTATTGATCTGTCCCTTTGTTCGACCCAACGGGGATCTAAAAGTCCGAACCGCATGTGTTCCTGTAACTTATCAGCCGGTATTTTCTCGCCAGTGATCGGAGAAATGACATACGACTCTGTCGGTCGACTTGTGATTGGGTTTTGTTGTGGCTGTGCTTTAGTTGTTTTCGGATTATAGTCCTTACGAATCAATACATTATCCAATTGTGGCGGAAGTGGAGGCAGAGGTGGCGGAGGCATCGCTTCCTTCGTCTTTTGATTCGAATCTTCACTTTTATCTTCAGAAACCTCTTCATCTGAGTCGACATCCATTTCAATGGCCTCTTGCTATTAACAAATGAGATAAATAGTTGTTTAATGTTTTAATAAAAAAAAATATAATAACTAGGCCTTGGATTTTTGCATATAAATGCATATTTGCATAAAATGGTCATATTTAAGAAATTAATAGCATTTGTCGTATTTGCCATATGCTCTTTCTGAACAGGATGTGCTAACTCTCAAGTGAGTTGATGACCGACTGGCTGCATAGAAGGCAGACCCAAACTTATTGGCAATTTTAAGGGACACATATGCAAATGAGAGCATATTTTGGTTTACGTTCTTTTAATTAAATTAAATCAATTTTAATTAAAATTTATATCGGCTCTTGTTAAACTCTTATGTATGTAAAATAAACAGATGGTAAATTTTAAATCATGTTCTATGTTCAACTGATGGAGTTTTAACAGTATATTGTAAATCTATTAATTAAAATCAGCAAAATCTGCTCAAATTTTAAATATATATTTAGCCATTTTTTAATGCATTCGGAAAAATAAATGCATAGAAATCCGGGCCTAATAATAACTAATAAAAATGGTTTACCCCCTGCTCTTCAATGCGTTGTTGTAATAGAATTCTAGAGCCAACCCGTTCTGGAGTAGTCGGCGGCGGAAACAATCCCTGTTCGTGCGGCTGATAGTCGACAGTCTCGACAATGACGAAGTCGTGCCAATCGATCTGCGCGTATTGGATGCGTTCCTTCTCAGCCTCTTCCTCTTCCCTGCGCTTCTCAGCCTCTTGTATTTTAGTCCACTCGACTCTATACCTGACTTTATCTAATATAACTTTAGTGTTTTGGGACTCTTTGTTCAACAAACTCAACAGAGATTTTGAAGGCATAAGAATTTTTGTGTACTGTTCTATCAATTGTGTGAAATAATTGAAAAGTCCGTGTTGTGGGCGAAGGAAATCAAACTGATAGTTACGCTGCTCTCTGTTCATCAGATTAGTCAAGAAAGATCTGCCATGGATGGCAACCAACTGTGCGCTCAGCTTTACGATATCGAGATCGAGCGCCGAAATAGACGGCGGCTCTTCCATGAACTCGAAATCAGGCGGCGCTTCCCGTGGAATGATTGGCGTCTCCATAAACAGCTCCATCTGTTTGGACGTCTTTGAGGCCGCGTTCGCCTGTTGTTTGCTCTGAAGGGAAGCGCTGTTGGCAGAGGTGTACCCACTCGGAGGCGCCATTATTTCTGTGCCTCCTTTGGAACCGTCTCTGAACTCTTTGACTTTGTGCTGATAGTAAGCATTGTAAGGATCGCCCGCTTTCAGGAAATTGAATTTCGGATTATTTTGTTCGTTCTGTTGGATTCTCGACTCAAATTCGGGTCCATTTCTGGCCACAAAGCTTGCGGTCTTATCGACGATGTCTTTATATTACAAATAAAGTTAAGGAAAATATTCATTCAATAAAAGTTACATTTTTTATATCATATAAAATATAAATTTTTGATTCGCTCAGAAAAGGATACTTCGAAGCTCTGGCGGCGGATATATTATACCAACCGTTTCACCACTCATTTTAATTGATTTTTATATAATTTAAAGTTTATTATTATTTTAAATCACAATTCATGGCAAATGTTTACAAAACCGCAATGAAAACGATGAAAAGGACTCACATATAATACGTCTCAAAGTTTGTTTTTACATAATATATGTGTTTAATGTTTTAATATTAAGGGCTCGTCACATAGTACGTACGCAGTTTTGGACTGTTTTTAGACCCCTCCCCCCTCCCAGTTAGAGTACGTTCCTATATATTCTCTATGTACGCGTACGCATTTTTATTAATTTGGCTGACCCCTCCCCTCCCCTCCCCATGACTACGTACAT
>JAUJYT010001030.1:0-13520 GCA_033996565.1 Nanhermannia nana
CTTATCTGCGCCTTAAATGTGAGACCATTTGAGTCATCATTTGAAGCACTGTTTGATTTACTTTTAATTGAATTATTTATCAAAACATTTATTATTTGATTGAATTAAATACGAACGTAAATAAAATTTAATATAAATATATATTATAGAAAAGCATTGATTTGTTTGATTAGTATTACTATTAATTGAATGCTTTGATTAAATGCTTATCAATATATCATTAAATACAAGAAATATATAAAAATAAAATTATAATCGAATATAACTTACGTTCTTTCAACGGCATTGAATTGAGAGGCGAACGGTTCCTCTTCTGTCCAAATGAGATACTCGTTGACCATTCGTTGGGCGCGTTGTACAAAAGCACTATCAACACAACGTCTGGAAGTCATCTTCTTCGTTATGAGTCGAACAAAAATTGAATTTTGAGGCGAAGATCGTTTCGTTAGTCTCTTATATGTAGAAATTTGACTCATTTTCAAACTTTGTAACTAAAGTTTAGTAAAATTAAACTTAAAGTTCTGTCAATGATTTCATTGGTCAGACACAGTCAGACATATTGGTATCGATACAGTTACTGCAACATTTGCCTAAAACTGGAAAGTTTTTGAGTCAAAATTATGGCACAGTATTTATGAAGAGTGTATGTAATACACCCTTAAAATAGTAAATTGTGATCAATTGAATCACTTGAATATGTGTTGGCCATCATTATGATTACCATAATTATTAACCAATATTTAAAGAATGGAATCTATTTATAAATTTACTTAATATTTTATTTTTAATTTTATTTCAATTAATATTTTATACATATTTGAGTTCTCAATAATTTATATATTTATAGTTATATAATAACTGACTCAAAGTTTTGTATTAATCAATATTTTGGTTTAAAGTGTAATATAATTTGAAATGCAATCAGAGTCACAACCAATACGTCCGCCGCGACTCACGAGGACCTCATCTAAAGAGTCATCAGTGAGTAGTGATTGTTGTGATTATTAAGCATTTAGAGACATAGCATACGAACCCATACATATACTGATATCTATTCTCTTTAAAGGGAGGACTACTCATGTCAGTGATCCGATCACTCACTTCTTCGCGAGACGTGTCTGATAGGGATCGAGAAAAGGCTAACTTAGAGCGAGAGTTCAGAGAATGCGATTCAAAACTGTCAGCACTTGTGGTCTCTCATCGTCAGGACTTGTCTCAGGTCTCACTTTCTTATAATGAAATAAATATAAAATACGACTTAACTGTGATATGGTATTGACTCAAATGTGATTCTCAGGTGATGTCAGACTTTTCAAAGATATCGCAAAGACTGCGAGTGTCTCGAGAGCGAGTAGTGGTGACGCGCGAGAAGTTGCAGACGTGTATGAAACTGCTTCACTGCAAAAGAGATGAACTCAAGAAACTATGGCTGGAGTCAGTGGAGAATAAAGTAGTTCTTGAGCTGTTAGACAGAGTGGAGTCTATGATGACAGTTCCGCAAAATGTGGACAATTATATAAATGCGAAACACTATTTACACGCCACCAAACTATTAGTCAATTCTTTATCACAACTCGAGACTGACTTAGCTAATGTCGACGCTCTTAAAGAAGTCAAATCTGATTTAATTGACAAAAAAGAATCTATTTATGAGGTTATTGTCGATGAATTACACAAACATTTATATATCCGCTCAACAGCCGATGTGATCAAAAAGTTTAAACGTCACGGTTCTGTTCGGCACACGTCAGACAATGCTCAGACCAGAAAAATATCGATCGCAGACATACTTTCTCCGGCACTAATGCAAACTACAATTAACAAAAGTAAATCATAACAAAACCTATTTTTGAGTACTTCTTCTCATTTCTCTTTACTTTACACACCGCTAAACATTGTATTATTTATCTGTAATATTAGAGCGAAGCACAAGTGTAAATGTAATGACTCAAATGGGAATAATTGGTGACGAATCCATTGAAGAAGACACCAATGTTTCAGATCCAGAGGAAGACAGCAAACATTTTATATCTATTTTAATCAAATGCTTGACTCTATTGAATAAAATTCCGGATGCCGTTGAGGTAAATGTTTGAACTTTGATAATATGTTTGAATTTTGTTTGACGTGTTTTTTGATACTTATATAATGTATTTTAAGTGAATATTATGTAAACTATTTATTTAAAATGATTAACCATTTTATAGACAATTAAGGAGAGATGTGATAAAGAGTTAGCAAACATTGTGAAACGTACGGGCCGTGAACTGGTCGCCGATTCTACTAAACCTTCCGAATGGACGCTTCATAACAAAGGAATTATTCCAATTGTATTGAATTCGTCGCTTGTTCTCGGAAATAATCAAAATAATCAGATTAATAGCTCACATGTTTTGCAAGATTTTCTTGATTTGCTTTTCCAACAGTATCGCTCTGTTGTTCATTTACACGAATCTGTAGTTCTCACTAATTTGCGACGAATCGAATCCAATCAAATTGAATTTATTGAACTCTATTCTATTCCTGATATTTGGTCTAAAGTGCAGACTATATTGCAATTTGTGGCCGATATATACTTAGATATCAGTGGTTCTAATATTAGTGATAAAACACTTGCGAACACAGGAGGCAACACAACCGGTGGTTTAGTGGCAGCGAATCCAACAGTTTCTGATCTTTCGATATATTTTGCTAAAAGAAAAGGAATGAGTGTTTCGGTGAACACTATGAAAATGAAAAAATTGCCACTTTTTAGATTTGATTGTTCTTCACATGCGATGTCTTTGAACGCTTTTTTACTCGAACAAAAAGAAGCGCTTAAGGAGAAGACAGAACTCGGAGAAACACCCATTGATTCAATTGACTTATCAGTCAATAATTCTGAACAATATATGGTCTGTAATCCTGCGCCCGAAAACATTGTTCTCATGTTTAATCCAATGATGAAATTCATTCGTGAAATCGAAGAAGAACTCGAACTCGAAGAAGGGAATCAGTGTCCACTTCATTCTTATATGATTTCTTGTGCCAAAGTTTTCTGCAATCAAGTGAGTGCTGAACTCGAAAGAATGATGGAATTGGCGAATAAGAGTTTAGACATTTGGAAAGTATCTGCAGATCCCGAAGTGTTATCGAGTTTAGGATTATCGCGACCTATACTTCACAGCACTTTAATGATAGACCGCGGTATTCATGATCTCAAAAATTTGATGTTTTCTCTACCCTTATATGCGGACGACTTTCTCACATTCATATGCAATGTATTGTCTAATTATAAGGAGACGTGTTTGGCCGCATATCGAGGTATTGTTCAGCCAGAGCCTGAAGACAAGCGCATCATATCTGCGACTTGGGCTAAAGATGAAGACATAAATCGTTTCTTGAAATCATTGCCCAATTGGGCCACACTATTGGGTGCGCAGCATGAGAAGCAACACAAACCTCACGTAAAACTACTTTCACAGGAGACTCGAATGACTTTCGATGAGTCTCCAGAAGAGGTTAGACTCAGAAATATGAGAGAATCTGAAATATTGACCAGTAATTTAGCTCAAGAGACGCTAATTCCTTACCACGAGATTCTGTCAGATGTGGCTCAACTTCGAATTCTTGCGCAACTTCAGGAATCGATGGAATGGATTGGGAAGCGATGCGACGAATTGGTCAACTCTTTGCCGCAATCATCTGATGGCAGCTTTTTAACTCCTTCGGTAACTGAATCCAAACCTGACTTAGAAATGATGCCACTCTCAGATGTGTCGATCGCAACACTCAATCAGCTTTCTTCAGATTTTGAAGAATTGGCAGAAACGTGTCTTCTTGTTCTCCATTTAGAAGTTAGAGTCCATTGTTTTTATTATTTATTACCAGTCTCTCAAAGCTCTTTTGCGATGGGAATTGATAGTCAAGAGCCAGATCCAGAAGTTGTTCGTTTTAATAAAGACTTGGCCGCAATCGATGAGGCCATGGGAGTGGCGTTACAGCCCTGGAAATTGAGATATATTTTTGAAGGTGTTGGACATTTAGTGGCCACTGTTCTTATCAATTGTTCCAATTCTATCAAAAGAATTAATTCAAATGGAGTCAAAAAAATGTGTCGAAATATTTTTGCAATACAACAGAGTTTAACCACAATCACAATGAGTAGAGAAGTGGCTTTCGACTACGCGCGACAGTACTTCGAGCTCTTTTATCACACGCCCGAAGAAATACTGACCACAATTGTCGAGAAAGGACCACAATTTCAATTGAATGAATACATGAGTGCTATTACTTTACTGCATAAAAGTATTTCTGGACGTGAACAACATTTACTCGATTCCGCTCTCAAAAGATTAACTGAAATCTTGAACGAAGTGGCGGTTTCGCTATAATTTATTTTTATTAATTAATTTATATTTATATACCGTAAACAAAATTGAAGTTTAGCTTCGAGTCCATTGATCTATGAATGAGTCAATTATTTTAAAGATTTTACTTCTAAGATAAATGGCTTATCAATCATTCAAAATAGAAACTAATAAAAGTGATTAATTTGTAAACTTATTAATTCTTTAATAAATTATAAATACGACCTAATTATCATTTAAAACAATTCTATTTAAATTTATACTTCATACTCTATATATAGATTTTTCTAATAAATACAAGTTTTATCTTTTTCTATAATGAGATTAAACTTTTTATAACTAACTTCAAGAAAAGTTTAAACAATAATTACAACAAATCTGAATATGAGTTCATGAAAATTGTTTATTTAAGTTATTCCTGCCTATAAAGTTAAGTTTAATACCATTTTTATTTATAAACTAGACTAAAGCCCGTGCAATGCACGGGTAATTCGAACCCGTTGCGTAATTTGGACCCGTTGGGTAATTCGAGCCCTAAGGGTAATTCGGACTCTACGATAAAATTTTTCACTTCGGCAAAATGGCAACTTCGGTAAATATGGCGTGACTTTTAAACAGAAATAAACTACAATTTAACTGTTCCGGAAATTGATCTGAATTTGGAGATCCTTCAGAATCTTGTTGATCTGCCAATTCTCGATTCGAGTAATATTTGGCACATCGTCTCAATTCATCCTATTTTTGCTGTTTATCAGCAGAACTGTATCAAAACAAACAGAAATCAATAAAAAATCACTAAAAATTAACAATAAATAGGATAAAACAAACTGTATTTCTGATATTCAGACAGTTGGGCTGTTGAGGTGACGTCGAATGCTTTCCATTTGAGCCAACAGTTCCCGCTTTATATCATATTTTGAAGGCCTTCCACCTGCAGTTGTGATCCAATTTGGTTTGTTCGCCAATCAGGCCCTCTACGAGTTTTGGTCAATTCTTTTGTGAACCCTTGTTCTTCTTGGGCTGATTGTTGTTGTGCTTGTGGTCCCAGAACATTTCCGCTGTTATATAAAAACCAGCAATTTCAAGAACTACTGTAAAGAATATAACTTAATGTCCAATTTGTTTTATAAAATACATGTAATCATTAGTAGTGGTCACAGCCGGTGATTGATATCCAGACCACACTATATCTGATTTGATTGAGAACTCCTTTAATTTGATTGAATAGACTGAAATGAAAAATAATAATAATTTACAGATTCGCATATGATATTTCATTACCAAATAATTATATAATGATATAACTTATTAATACAGTATATAATACACTAATCTATCATATAATACATGTATAGACAAAAACCAACTGGACATCAACGTAAATTTTATTTAATATATATTATAGAAAAGCATTCATTTGTTTGATTAGTATTACTATTGAATGCTTTGATTAAACGCTTATCAATATATCATTAAATGCAAGAAATATAAAAATGAAATTATAATCGAATATAACTTACGTTCTTCTTCTCGGCGAACGGTTCCTCTTCCGCCCGATTGAGATACTCGTCGACTATTCGTTGGGCGCGTCGTACAAAAAGCACGATCAACAGAACCGACGGAAGTGATGTTCTTCTTTATTCGTTCAACAAAAATACAATTTGTTCTACTTTGAACCCTGAGTTAGTCTCGCAATGTGTATGAATTGGACTCATTTTCAAACTTTGTAACAAAAGTTTAGTGAAATTAAACTTAAAGTTCTGTCAATGATCTGATTGGTCAGACAGTGAGATACAGTCAGGCATATTGGTATCGATGCAGTGACTGCAACATTGCCTGCAATGCGTCCAACACTACAAGCATTACAACAGTCAGTATCGATACGAATAATATGTCTGACGAATCAAATTGTATTCCTTTAGTGTAATATTCCATTTGATTATAAATACCATTTTTGACTCTCTGTAACCGGTATGTAATCGCTATTTATATAATTATCTAATTTATTTAATTAATCATTTTTTGATTGGTATCATTACTTATTTTGCTCATCATTTGTTTGTCAATCAAAAGTGAACTCTATTTTAGTTATTATTGAATCAATTGAATCATTGAATGCGCACTTCATTCAAGTCTAATATCAAAAGTGATTCCGATTCTGATTAGTATCAAATCTCAAGTGAAAGTGTCTCTCAATTGTGTGACATTTGACCGCTTTTCTCATCTCTAATAATAATATGTCATTATTTGTTTACTATTTTCTATTATTTCTCGTGTGAATCAAATACTTGTTCTGCAAATCACTCAATCTTTTAGTTTTGATGTATTTCTATATAAACATAACATAACATAATATTAATAATAATATACTTTTTGAGTTAATTTTCTTTTGACGAGAATTTGTTTCTCATAATTAAAAGCATTAACTCTTCGAAGTATTGATTGATTGAGTTTCACATCAGAGCTATTATTCATATAAAAAATAATAGTTTTGTCTGTATTTTAATTAATAACTTTTTGTTTAATTAATTAATCCTTAAATTGTTGATATGAGTTATGAAAACGTGATCTCATTTATTATTAATTTTTACAAAAATTGAGAATTTGTTACATAAATAGCTCTTATCTTAATGTTAGCGTTAATTTAATTTCAAAGCACTTTAGAATTGGGACAAACTTTTGGTTAAAAGTAGTAAAAAGTTTTATCTCTTTTTTTATTGAATGCATTTTCTTGAGATTAAAATAAACGCTTAAACGAAATGTAAAAATGGTTTTTCTTCTATTGAGATTAGATCTGATTGAGAGCTCACTCAATGCACTCAATGATTCATATATTTTATAATATAATGAATTAACCAAAAAAGGCGTTCAACACAAATGTCTTAAATAGTGAAACAGATAATAACGCAAAATGAGGTCCAATAAAAACTTCGTTATATTATAATTATAAGTATTTTTACGCTAGTTTTGCAAAAGTTTTATTTATTTGTACAATCAATAAGTCAATGATTTCCTCAATAAGTCGAACGAACACTAAATTAATGAATTGTTAAAATTGTTTATAATTATTTAGAAATATATAAAAATAAGAAAAAAATAGATTGTAATTGATTAGACATGTTCTCAATTTAGTTCTCAATATATTTGAAAGAATTAATAATAATAAATAATAATTTACTTTACGCATAATTTATTGTACAAGTATTTGCTCTGATAATGCGTTTAAATAATAGTTTAATATTAGACTTTCGTATAATAATTATTTATTATTAAACAACTGATATAAGGCTCAGTCATGAAAAGACTCTCCTTTTATCTTACGGGAGATAATAAACTAAACTTTTTGTATATCTTTCTATCTTTAGTTTTAGGATAACTGTGGCCTTAATTGAAATTCTTTTTATTATTACTTTATTTTTATAGTTATAAAAAAGCGTTTTATTCCGCAAAATATCATAAAAAGCTTTAAAGCACTTATTTTATGCTCAACTGAACGCTGACTTAGAAAATAAATGCGATTCATATGATGTGTTGGTTGAAAAATATATAATAATAATAATATATAACAATTGTAACAAAAAAGGTGATCGTTTTCAACAATCAATTCTATATAATTTGATACAAACCGACGATAATGAAGTGATATCTGAAACATGCGTTCATTTTCTCCTTCTCTTACTCTTCTCTCATTTCAATGTCATTTTTGTTTTTATTTTTGTTCTCCAAGTGATAAACTTTTGACTTCCGTTCAGAATTGCATTCAAGCCAATCGTGTGTTGTCTCGAGTGTAAAGTGTAGTCAAGTCTTAACTAGAAATTCATAGCAATGTTTGAGAAGCAAAATAGAGATTTACTTAAATTGGAGACATGTTGGAGTAGAGTCAGACAGAGAGTGCCTCTCTTTGAGTGAGAGAATCTCCTAAAATAGCAATCAAATAAAGTTCTGAAATAGTTTACAATCAATAGTTGTATGGCTTGTGTGAGGCATCACTTGATTGCCATTCACTCCAATTATAACTGAATGCAAACCTTATAAAAAGCGATTATATTATGATTCATACGATTATAATAATTGTGTTGAAGCAGGTTTTGATAGAGTCTATACTCAGACTCTATAATCATATTTGCATCAAATCTATTGAACAACAATTTTGTTCACATCCAAAAAATGTTACATATAATAGAATTTCTCATTGATTTTGATTCAGTTATTTTGACATAATATTCATTTGAAGATTATATTTCTTTATATTACATAAGTATATCTTATCGGTTCTCATCATTGATTCAATCATTTAAAAAAAGTTTGTTTCAAATGTCAGAATCAGATACAAGAATGTGAGCCTATTTTGAGTGTCAATCAGTCTGAGTCCTGACTTCACCACAACGTCCTACAAGATTAGGTCATCAGACTCTTCAATGCCGAAAACCTCTTATCTTAAGAGTCTTTCGCTCACATACAAACACATGAATAAAATAATAATAATTATTTTGCTTTTCTAGTATTTCAAATTTGGCCAAATCCTGATTTATAGCATTAAATTATCAGTTTTTTATGGGAAGAGATGAGGAAGAGCTGCTCATAAAAGCATTAAATATTGCTTATCCTTAAGTGCATTTTCTAATAATAGACTTTTGACTCAGATATTAAATTTGCGATTTATCTGTTTTAGTTTAACAATACATATATGAATTAGACATGATGTATATGATGTATATTTTCTACATTTGTTTGTAACCATTCACATGTTTCTATTCTTCTTTTCTCTCTAATAGTTATTTAATATGTGTTTTTACACTCGATGTTAGTTTTTTTATTATAAGGCTATATTGATATTATTCATTACATAGAAAGGCATACACTATGTAATAATTTAGAAATAATTCTTATTTTGTTTCGCATATGTATTTAACCCCAATTTTTTAAAAATTAAGAAAAATGTTGTCGAGTCAGTTATTTAATGCCTGAATCAAAAAAGTATTATTTACTTGTTATGAAAATGTAATTTTTGTGCATTGAGGAAAAATTATAGGATTGGCTGCTCATAAATATATATATTTCTTTTCCATTTTGAGCACACATTTAGTGCAGAATTCATCGATCATTTTGTCGATCGCTTTATGTTCATCCAAATTAGATTCAAACCATTAAATACTCTCCAAATTTGAAGTCATTTGTAAAATACAAAAAACAATAGCGTTTGTGATGAGAACAATAGTTATACAACTGATTAAAATTGTAAATTACTTAATATACGTCTCAACAAAAGAGAATAATTTTTGATTCGCCCTATTTTTGACTCGTCATTACTTTCGGACTATTTTGATCTCTAATCACAATTATCCGAATCGTGTTTTTTCATTTGCATCTTATAATACCGACTGATAATATCTAAGGTTAAGTTCATTTCATACTATCTGATCCATTATTCAAAAATCTGATTTCGTCTTTTACTAAATATTTAAATAGTATATTCGTTTTGAGTTTCAATCTATTCCTAATATTTGGCTCATTTTTGCATTATTGTAGAGTATTGTTCCTCAATATAGAGTATCTTTTGATTTAATTCTTTATTTTTGCTCATCTTTTTCATCCACACATAGAATCTTTAAATTATTACTACTATTAATTGTTATATTTGTATAAATAAAATCTCGAGCTTTAAAGAACTCTGAATAGTGAGAGATATCTATTTCTGATAATTTTTATGCTTATTTGATTAGCAAACCTTTCAATATGTTAATTGCTTAAAAACCTATTAATCTCTTAATTGAAGCAATCGTTGAATTGATATTTAAAATAAATAGATTCATGATTTGATAACAAGTTGATTTGAATAAATTTAAATCGTTATCTTCATCGACATAAAGCCTATAGATGTCGAGTATCTTATTTAACAAGTACTTATGATTAGAGAATTGGTAACTTTTTATACCTAAGATTCAAAAAAGAGATTTGACACGATTTGCAGTTCTCATGAAAACCCTAATGATCTTAATTATGATTTCATCAGTAATACTATCATAGAATCATTGAAATGCATTCGTTAAATATCGCTAAACTATTTTCCCTACAAATTGTTTTTGTGGTAATGTCTAATGGATTTCAATATATATTAAGATAGCTTTATATGAGATAAGGTCAGTGAACATACAATTCGTGACATTAAAGTTTATAAATTTCTTACTGATAGTAACATACTGTACATCCAATACTAATCAAAAATTTTTTAATGAGTATTTACAGTAGTGTTTGCTTATTATTAACTCTTATATGAATTGTTGGCTGTTTGTTATACCTGATTGAATCACTTCAATAAAGCACTTTTGAAGCGGAATTCGTGAACACCAATTGTCTCGCATCAAAATTTTATATCTGTTAACTTGACCTCTAAGTTGTTGTTGAGCAACAATTTCCCACATTTCATGTCCAATAAAGTATATAAAGGACTAATAAAATATTTTTTTTTATATATTTTCAAAATCGTTCTCCACTATTAGTTTTTGATCGAAAGAAAGCTTTTTAATGTATATCTCAAAAGCATTGTGTCTTTACTTAATATTGAATTTTTATTCTCATATTGTGATTCAAATAATGGAAACAATTCATATGCTTTTTTAGTGAAATCTCATCAAAAAGGCTTTTAGTGTACCCGCACGAGTTGTATCCCGAGTCTGACCACTTAACTGGTGCTTCAATTTAATTATTATCATTGTTTTTTTTTGATCAAAACAATATATTTGAAGTTTTTATAATATCTCAAAAGTGATGCCACTGAAACTCAATGAAGTTTTAATGTAATATTAACATAAGCGAAGATAATCACTCATTTTTGGCAAATTGTTGCTTCCGGTAAATGTTTGAGCCCTTAGTTGTGAAAAAAGACATAATTAACTCATTACTAAATAATTATTTATTGCCTTTGCAGCACTTTCTCTGACATTTGTTTGTATTTTGTTTAAGTCATTATTATTTATGTCTGACATTGACTTTTAACTTACATAAGGTCTACAATTTATACTTAAAATAATAGCTGCTTTGATTGTGAATGTGATAAGAATTGTATTTGATTTACAATCATTAAGTGGCTTTACATTGGATTCAAATATCGAAATACTTATAGAAATTATTAGTTTAAATGCCATTATTAAGTTTCGGTGAGTTAAACATTAGTTTTTAGATCAATCCTTATCTTCAAGTTTAAGTTTAACTAAATTTTTGCTATTCTCATGTAATCAACAAAATTCGTGCCAATATTTTGAGACTTTGGTTCTTATTTTTGTTTGCGGTATAAATGTAGTAATTGCGCAAATCTCTGATCAGTGGTTTAGATTTTGTAGATATTCTCTAATTATTGACCCTTTTATGTCAGCTTTAATTCTAGATCGATATCAACTGATTTTAGTTTAAAAAACGTTTAGACAATTCTAAATTCTTATGTTTTTCTCCTAAATATTGAACAATTGACTCGTTATTCCGTTACTTTATTTGTAAGTTTAGAGCTCTTTAGAATAGTATTTGTTGATTCGCAAGTCTGAAGTGAGATCGCATGAATTCATCATTCATTGTTGACTAACAGTAGTATTTATCAAATTATTTAACTGTCATTTGGCTCATATCAGGTGTTAGTCTCTTTTTAAAGTGTTTAATATGGTTTTGGCACAGATTTGTGTAAAAGATGCAAACATGGGAGCAGTGCTTATACAGTAAAACTAAATGAAGACTAATGTTCACATTGATTGTTAACCACAAAGAGACAGTGACCCCAATATATAGTACATGTTATTGCAGGCAAGTGAAGAACTAGTAGAGAGAAAAAGAGGCTCGAGTTGTAATTTGCTAAGAGATATTGCTTATTAGTGCGTCAACCCGTACCTGATCGTTCTGCAAGAATGATTGTCTTAAGCCTCCAATGCCTGTTTGAGAGCCACCTTCTAAATTAATCACAGCTACTCTGTTAGGAACTAAGCTTTTGGGCGTTTTAAGAATTTTACATTTAATGCTTATTTGCAGTTTTGCATATTGAGTGACAACTGTTACAGTAGTGAAAGGTTGACATTCCTTTTGAGTTGTAGTACTTCGGTTGCCATGAGTTTGAGTTTTGGACTTAAGCCAAACTCCTATTAATGCTCGTATTTATTTGGTTATTATTTTTTCATTCAATAATTTGATAACAGGTGTGAACTTTGGTTACACTACAGATGTGTTTTCATATCCATTAAGGCCTACATTACTTTAATATGACTTTATTCTGATAGTGTGTTGTGACGCATAAACTCATATAATATATATCGGAATTTCAGCTTATTTTTACATTCAGTGCAAGTATTATAGAGTTTGCCACAAGTTTTTGTGAAACATATTTTTTCAATTGATTCGTGAGTTCGAATCACGTTAAGTGAAATTGATTACTGTTTCAGATATTATTGAATATAAGATTCGGCTTTTATTCATAATATTTCTTAAGATAAGTTCTTTCATAAATAATTTTCAATTGATTTCAATTTTCCTGTACAATAAAAATAGTCAGAAGTAAATTTAAAATATTGTGAAGAAGTGTTTCTTTCCTTTTGAAGAAATATTTTTAAAAAGGAACTAATTTGAAAAAAAATTCAAATTGTGTTTAAAATGCCATCAAAAGATTTAGAAAATGATAATTCATTGATGGCTTCGCTTAACTTTAACGATAGACATCAGTCTGCGTGGGATAACAGCAGTTTATCATCGTGTGAGTTATTCCTATTTATTCTTTAAAATTTATTTATTTTCCTCTAATAAGTCTTTAAATACGACTTTAAATATACTTTTTTGTGAACTGTTGACAAGGATATTGACTTTTTTTGTGTAATTTAAAACTCTTAAATGGTTCAACTTCTTGATGTGTAAAGTAAGGGCTTTATTGTTCACTTTGTTCATAATCATGTATTTTATATGTGAAATGTTAATACCTGTACGAAAATTATATTTATATTTAAATTATATTTTGAATCTTGTATTCTGCGAATTCACAAACTCTGCGTAAACTAAGGCTCTATTCATTCAAATACATTAATTATTATATCGTTGTATTCAATCATAATTATAAATAGAACTTAAAATTAATTGATATTCTCTTAAATTTTGTTAAATTAATTTTTTAAATTAATTTAATGCTAATATAATATGCAACGG
>JAUJYT010001031.1:0-13520 GCA_033996565.1 Nanhermannia nana
CAACTTGTAGACAAAATAAATACTAATAAACTAATTAAATAGTAAAAAGTTTAAGTTATTGAAATTGTCGTACAATTTTATAGTGAACCTTATTTAATCTATAAAATGAATTAATACTATTAATCACATGAATAATCTTTATGTAGTCTTTAAAAAACAACTTTTGTGGACTAATCCGCGAAACATTACTGTATAAGCTATGCTGAAGTTATGCACTTATATAATAACACACTTATTGGATACTATTATTAATATTAGAGTATCTTGGAAAATGTTTAACAAAGAAATATACAAAATTATTATTAATATAATTAAAAATTAACTTATTTATTGTTTTTCTATTAAATCAAATTTTGTTATCAGACACTCAGACTTATCAGAAAGTAAACACATTCTGAACATATTAGTAAATAAAGTATTAATTTATAAACTGAACGCCAGTGGCATTCCTTTGGACAGATTCCTAAAAACTTAAATATTTTCATAATTTGAGCAGATCTACAATTAGTTTCTTAAAACTTTCTGGTAGTGCCGATGCCCCCTTTGGCCCCAACCTTGGCTAGGGCTCTGATTAGTGATCAACTCATAATTAAATGAGTTTTGAATGAAATTCTACTACTATTAAAAAGTACAGTAATAATTGGATGCAAAGAGTAGTCTCTGTAACGGCTTAAATGTGTGGAAACTAATTCACCTCATCCTCCGTCATATCAATGAATAAATAGCTTTTACATTTATAATTTCTCAATCCATTTAATATAAAATTTGTTACGTTTATGGTCTCTGAAAGAGTAAACTTCAGAGCTTGTGATGTTATCTGTAAGGCTGTTAGTCGTGTCACAAAAACATTTTGCTTACAACTGTTCACACCCTAACAGTAATATTCGTTTCTTTACTTATTTCATTACTTTTTAGGTAATATTTTTCACAGACCTAATGATTATAATAAGTATAGTCTTAATTAAACTCCAGAAACAACTGATTTATATAATAATTATTTTAAGTTCAATATTGAATTTGGAGCCAAACGAGAGACTCAGAGTCGACGCAAATGCACTTCAATTGAAAACATTATTATTCGCAATAATAATAATAATAGATATAATAGTTTGAAAACATTATAAAAATATTTAAAACTTAGAAATTAAATAATTGACAATGAATTTGGAACTATTGGAACACTTCGGGCAGAACTATCCCGAAGAATTTGACGGCGCTTTGGACAGCATATCACTGGCCGTGACCTCAAGTTTCAACAGAAGAGGAACCTCTTTAGCGGTCGGATGTAATGACGGAAGGATTGTTATCTGGGATTTCCTGACCCGAGGAATGGCTAAAATAATCTCAGCTCATGTTCACCCCGTCTGCTCTCTGAGGTTGGCTTCAAAATAGCTGTGTATGAAGTAATGCTATAAAGCGTTGCAAAAGACATGCTATTTATGTCTTTACGTAAAGAACCGAACATAAGTATAACCCATAATATATTGTGTAAACTCGTGTCAGCACAGGCTCGATCTGACCAATCAAACTAAACCTATTTAAATGATAATTAATACGAAGGTTAGCCGCAGATAATGCAACATATCATAGATTGCACTGTAAATCAAAATTAATAACTCAGATTATAAGCGATGACAAAAATAGTTTCATATTCTTTTTCTGTATAATGTGGTCAATATTTGCTGTAATTATAGCGGATGTGATTTAATTGTTTTCGGGAGACATCACTTAAAATCGGCCTTAAAGGGAGCGGTGATTAAGGGGTTTCGTAGCATTTTTTATTCATTCTTTTTATAAGTTATGGTCACAAATATATAGCTATTTGATGGCTAACTCTCTTACTCTGCTATCTTGAAGCCAACCCTACACTCATTCAATACTTAATTCATATTTGTCTCCAATTGAATCCATTGGATAGTTGGTCACGAAATGGTCACAAACTCGTGAGTGCGTCCACTGATAACACAGTCTGTGTATGGGATGTACTGACCAGCGAGTGTGTGATGAGGTGGCGCTTCTTCTCACCAATACTTAAAGTGCAGTTCAATCCAAGAAATGACAAAATGATATTAATATGTCCTCTAAAACACGCGGCAATTGTTGTCTTCTTTAATACTAATAAAGAAGGTATTGATTGAAAGCATTTATTCAAATAAATTATAATAATAGTAATGATAATCGATTTGAGAACAGGTCCATCAAAAAGTCATGTTTGTGTTCCACTCGATGACGACACAGACCTTAATATCGTCGCCTCTTTTGACAGAAGGGGTCAATACATATATAGTGGTAACGCAAAGGGACGTATACTTGTGGTGAAATTGGGTCAAACGATAACATCCCTGACAGTGATCGCATCGTTTCGTGTCTCTAACACTGCAGTCAAACAGATAGAGTTCGCGCCGCGAAGAAAAGATATATTTCTTGTCAGTACTGCTGATCGTGTTATTAGAGTTTATGAAACAGAAGAAGTGTTGTGTTGTGGCAAAAATGGTGAACCGGAGCCCATACAAAAGCTTCAAGATTTGGTCAATAAGACGATGTGGAAGAAGTGCTGCTTTTCTGGCGGATCAGATGCTGACTATATCTGTGCCGGTTCTGCACGACAGCACGCGCTATACATTTGGGACAGAAATGTTGGAAATTTAGTTAAGATATTGCACGGAACTAAAGGAGAACTTCTTTTAGATGTAGTGGTAAGCGGTCTGACATTGCATTTTAGTTATTGTTTATTAAATCAAAATATATGTCATTTATTTGTTAAGTGGCATCCGATTCGTCCAATAATAGCAAGTATTTCAAGTGGTGTGGTCTCGATCTGGGCTCAGGCACAGGTCGAAAATTGGTCTGCATTTGCGCCCGATTTTAAAGAACTGGATGAAAATGTTGAATATGAAGAAAGAGAGTCAGAGTTTGATGTTGAAGACGAAGATAGAACTCCTGCAAGAGTTATGCACGACAAGGATGATGAGGAGGCGATCGTAGACGTCGTCACTCCTCACTCCATATCTGTGTTCCTGAGCAGGTCTTTACTATTTGATTGTCTTTCTCTCAAATTACAAAAGTTTAACATTTGTTTTAACTCTAATGAAACAGTGATGAGGAAGAGGACGATCAGACGGCTCTCATATATCTCCCAATCGCTCCCGACATCGATGAGCCCGAAATTGAAGGTCCGTTGACTACACCGCCAACTCATACACATCCCGAAACTCCGACAAAGTCAAGAAGGCTTAAGACTATAGACATCGATCTGAAAGAAGCGCCAAAAGATGGTCTGTTTTAATGTTTTGTATTTCTGCTAATTTTTAATTGTGTTAAACATTTCAGAAGCGCATCCACTCCTCTCGGGTTCGGGTAAACAGCAGCGATCCGGTGGTGCCGTTGCAGACAAGTCAGCGCTCTCTAAATCAAAAGGTCAGAGACCGGGTGGTAAACGAGCCTCTAATGGCTCTCAAGATTTAACTCCAACCAAAAGAACCAAAACTAAGAAATCGAGCGAATACTTTCACACCGGTTCTCATTATTAACATTTCATTTTAATCATTAAATTAAATATTTTTAAAATTTTGTTTTAAATATTCATTAATTAAGACTTAATTAAACTGACTTTTATAGCAAACAGTATTTCTATTTTAATTTTTTTGTCTCTTTAAAAGTCTCAAAATAAAAAACTAAAACTTTAATTATGTTCTCGTATTTCAATGTCAATCAATCTTTTTATTTATGCATCAATTGAGACAAATAAGTCAGGTTTTGTTTCACAAGACGTAAGTCAGGGAATTATAGCATCAGTAAAAAGAAAACATCATTTTTGTTCAGTGTGTTTGTGATAATAAACAGAGTTTAATCCGCTTTCATCTCAAAATAACCCCAAACACATGGGCTTCAATTGAGGAAAAAGTACAGGAAAGCTATTAAAGTGTGTCTATAGCTGTACAACATATACAACATATGAGTTACTATTTTGAGCTGTACTTCAAATATACAGTCATTTCTTATAAGATTAAATGCCATTCAAACTAATAGTTCATTATTTGGATAATTAGTTGAATAATACAATAATTGTAAAATCAAATATGTCTTCTCGAGGTCCGGTCGTGACTGGAACAGATGGAAGCGATTTCACGCATAGACAGAGAGTTGCCTTTCATTATCAAATCAGGTGAATGTCATCCACTTCTATCACTTCTCATATAATAATATATAATTATATTAAACGATATAATGGTTTGTCATTTGATAGCGTATTAAATAAGACACGACTCAAGTTCTGCATATTTCTTCATTATATGCTATTCGTAATAATGTGCTGTAAATTGGCTGAAGATATTCTGGACAGACTCGACGTCTTCATACTAGAACTCCAAGAGCTATATATACCTAAACCTCGACTCTGGGAATGGTTGTGGTCCTCGAGTGTTATCTTCTCATTCATTGGTTTGACGTCTATTAGAAATAATAACATCTCTTTAATGAAGTTTTATGTCATAATGACTTTCTTACTGGCCATGTGTCCCACCCTTTATGCGGCTCTTTATTACTTCAGTGATTTGCGCAATTTTATAGAGCAAAGGGATGTCTCTAAAGTAGAGGAAGTATGGAATGGATATCCGATGGCATTAATTTGGTATTCATTTCTTGTGGTCTCACTTCAAACACATTTCTTCCAATTGTTTTTTGCAATTAAATTGATTTTTGCGTGGAATGTAAGAAAAGTTGTTAAGAAAACTAATTAATAGATTTGATTTAATGAGATTTCATTTATTGGGAGTTTTTGATTGTTTTCAAACAATTTTACATAAATTGTAATTAAGGCTCAAATTTAATGCTAAACCACTGCCCAAAGACTCTTTTAAAAAAACATTTGATCACAGATCACAGCCATATATCATCTCTTTTATGGTTCCATTAAGTTTTGCGTATTCAGTGATTGTTAACATAGGTTTGAATCCAAATAAATTATTAGTAAATTTATATATTGAACATTTTAAACATTTCTTAAAACTATTGTATAAATATATAATCATTTATAATATAAGGAATGTATACAAAAATTGGAGGTAAAGAGTGTTTTGTAAGTCAAGCTTTTTTTAAATAAACTCCTGCACGAGCGCCGACTCCAGAAAACTCCAGATGAAAACAAAAGTATCAAAATACTAATTTTTATAATAGTATTTTGAATTAATTTTCAATTAAAATGCGTCCAATGACTCAAATAACGAATTATAAAATAATGAAAATACCGGTAAAAACATGACAAAAATTGGTGCTCACAAGAGCTTACGCTAAACATACAGTATAAAAGTCGGTGTTTCTCTATTTGTGAGTTTGTCTTTTTTAAATATTCTCTGAATTGTATCGGCTCTCAAGTATACACTAGAGGTAAGTAAGAATATGTAATAAGTGTTACATTGACCCGAACTCTGCCATCCATTTCTCGTATTTCTTTAAATCTTCGACTGAAACAGATTTGTTAACTTTTCGAACCGCATCTTCGAAATCACTTGGACTTACGGGCAGTTCGAGTTCGTCTTTAGATAAACTTCTTATCTGTTCGGGAGTGAGTCCTGCGATCTTTCGCCTCATAGCCATCATACAGGCGTCCCGACAAACATTAGTGATATCAGCGCCAGAATAGCCGTCCAGTTGTATCGCGATTTCACTGATGTCCAGATCTGGAGCTTTTTCCACTTCTTTCAAATTGATTTTGAGAAGAGCTTCTCTGCCCTCTTCATTGGGAAGTGGGATATAAATTCGTTTTTCGAGTCTTCTCCGTAAGGCCTCGTCTATATCCCACGGGAAGTTAGTGGCGGCCAAAACCATCACCACTTTGGTGGGATCGTCATTGTTAGTGATGCCGTCCATTTGAATCAATAGTTCAGATTTGACTCTACGACTGGCCTCGTGTTCAGTGTCTGAGCCTCTTCTGGAGCACAAAGAGTCGATTTCATCGATGAATATAGTGGACGGCGCATAAAATCTGGCCATTTCGAAGAGAAGGCGCACCAACTTCTCTGACTCTCCCCTATATTTAGAGGTGAGTGTCGAAGACGAAACATTGAAGAAAGTGGTGCCGCACTCTGTGGCCACAGCTTTGGCGAGCATTGTTTTGCCTGTTCCGGGCGGGCCCACCATCAGGACCCCTTTCCAGGGCCTTCTGATGCCCTTAAAGAAGTCCGGCATCCACATCGGCAGAACCACTGCCTCCTCTAGAAGTCGTTTCGCTTCTTCGAGATCTGCGATGTCCTCCCAATGAGTGCTCGGATTTTTTTGTAGAATATCTCTCTCAAGCATTTCCACGAGTTCATTGTCAGGACCGGCGCAGTCAAACTTCTTTTCGTTGGGCTCTTCTTTTGTGGCTCCGCTCTCGCTCTTTTTTCTTTGACCCGCTTCACCCGTTTTATTGCCGGCCTTTCCCTCGTTTTGATTCCTTCTGTTGTGTCCGCCCTTCGCGGCGGCCGAACGGCCAGCGCTAGTGTTCTGTTCACGCGAACCTTTGTTTCCCAGAGCAGTGCTCTCACGCCTGGTCTGTCGCTGTTTTATTTGTGGACCCGGTTTATGCTCGACTGGAGTCGGCGGCGGCCACACATCTGGCTCTCGCGGAGAACTCGGCTGCCAATAGTCGTTATCATTGTTAGTGTCGTCGGATATTATGTTAGCAAAAGGTGGAGAACTAGTGCTATGTCTGCTATTTATGGGTCGACTGTTGTGATGATCGCCTTTAAAGCCCAGAAGATTTGTTTGAATGTCTTTCACGTATTCGTATTCCTGAGCTATTTGTTGCTGAATCTGATCGGAAATAACAATGTTATCATACAGTACAGGAATATGACATATAATGACATGTAATGACGTGACCCTTAACCCCAACCCTTTACCTCTTGCCACCGCTCCTTCCGATTGGGATCACTAATAGTCTGAAGCAATCGATGTATTTGCTGAACGACTCCCTGATAATAGACAAGAGATGTCTCATAATTGCCCAGAAGTGCGAACTCTCGACCCATTTTCGTGTTCTCACAGATGTCTGTTATGCTTATATTCATTTCAATTCATTTCCAATTTTATATTTATGTATTAAATGTCTGACATTTGTCGAGCAATGGCTTTAATATTTTACGAGACAAACACTGAGTCACTAAAAGATTACATAATTTTATTGACAAATCTCTTCAAATATGACATCAATTGTATGGAACTCTACTCAATGGAGAATTCATTCATATATTAGAATTCAAAGGATTTCAAGTCCGCCCACTCTTTACTATTACGTTATGTTTCACTACAAAAGTTCAGTCCATTTAAAGGGAAAACTTTTCAATTTTTCTAAAGTTGATTAATTAATTATTTGCGATTGACTGCAGTTTAAATAAATTAAAAGCTCAATAAATTTGAATTAATCTCTTCAATATTTATTAAATAATTTTTATTAACGAACTGTAAAAACTTAACAAAATAAATAATTTCTAAATATGTATAAGAAATGAAAACTTTTAAATTCCTATAAAACTGAAGTTTGGCTTAAATGAAAACTTAAATGTATACCAATTTATATAAATTAAAATATAATTAAGAAGAAGAAAAATCTGAATCACAAGTCAATCCTGGGATCGCAATATTTGTAAACTCATTAAAGCCTTTTGATTATTAAAGCATTGAATTGTATGCATTTATTATTGGCTTTATATGTCATATAAAATGCACTAAAAATTACAAAATATGCACTTATATGCAAAATAAAACTTTGCCAAAATGCTCCTTAAGACATGACTTGTATGGATATTAAGTCTTAAAAAGATATTTATAACCGGCAAAGGTATGCATTATATGCAAAGGCAATAACTTATTGATTATTGACATTAGTGTTGGCAAAAAAACTAAAAAACTAAAAATTTTCTTAGATTTTAGCTTTAGCCTTGAAACTTTTTTTAGCCTTTAGCCGCGGCTATAGCTATAACATTTTGAAAACAGGGCTAAAGTTAAAACTTTACACAGATTAGTCTTTTAGCCTTGATTTTCAGTTAATTTTATTTTGAAGACTTGAAAATCTACTAAACACTAATTTACATACTATTAATGGTTTCTTTCTATATGAGAAAACCATAGTTTCTGGTCCTTTGCCGTCAATTCATGCCTTAATGCCTCCAATTGCTGATCTTTTATATTGCACTTACACAGGGATGTGTTGTTGTCAATTAATTAAATTAAAATGCAGTCAAAACTATTAGTATTCGATAGCAATTGAATGAATAGAATAAAGTAATGACTGATAAGAACTAAACAAATAATTGATTAAATTGAAGCAAAGTTGAGGTCGCGCTACAACACAACTTACTTTATAACAATGCTTATTACAAATTGATATTACAATTAAAATTTAATATTATATTTGTTATGAAATCACATAAAACAATGTCCATATATCAGAGAAATTACAGGAGGTTTGAATCATATCTTTTAGAGAAAGACTCAAAATATTTATTTTAAAATAAGAATTCGTTACAAATTGTTTGATTACAATAAAAGTTATGTTAAGACAAATCTTAATCAACATTCATTCGTTCTTCAACTTCAGGTCCGGCCACTCGTGGTCCTTGACCTCCCTCCTGACCGTCTGGAGCTGGCTCTGCATCCATGGCTTGTCCATCAGGAGGTGGACCACTTCCTCGACCTTTTCTTTCAGCTTCAGTAATAAGTGCCAGAAATTGCTCGACGTGTTGGTCGTCATAAACAGTAAACGGTTGGTCTTTGCCTACGATTGCAATCGAGACGTTTTTGCTGCTGAGTTCCATATCGTTGGGCAGACATTCTCTCAGCGAAAGCAATCCATGTTTGGCCAACTCATTGAGAGTGCAATTCGGGAATTCGTCCAAATGTTTCTCCAAATAAGTTCGGGCCGATTGAGAGCGCGCTCCGATTGACATCGCTTTGCAGTCAAAATAATTAGCCGACGGACAGGTCTGGTATATATGCGGACCTTTGCTATCATAGCCAGCAATGAGAAGACCCACACCATAAGGCCGTCTGTCGTACCTTTGGGTGGAACTCTGCATCTTATTTCCCAAATCAGTGACCAATCGATTGATAGGAAGCGCTTCGTTATGAGCGTAGCGTTGATTTGTGCACTCGTTCCGCATATATCGCGATAACATTCTCGCGTCTGCGGTCAGACCCGCGATTGCCATTCCTACGTGTGAGTCGAGTGGGATTATCTTCTTCTGATGTGCACTCAATTCAGATGTGCTTCTCTTGAGTGCCAACAGAATAGCGTGAGTGCCCTTATTCTTGAGTCCCACTGTGGCCGAGCCCTGTTTGACCGCTTCCATGGCGTACTCCACCTGATGGAGGCGTCCCTGCGGTGACCACGTGGTCACGTCGTTATCGTATTGGTTCCGAAACATTGTTTGCGGTATTTATCGGTATATCTGTTCACACGTGAAGTCAATTCATTTTACTTTAATATTTTGTCAATACTTTTATTCAATTGATTCTCATTTTAATTATAACTTACATTTCAATTAATTTGATGTGTTTTGCGGTTAATTTAAATTTTATTAAATTTAAGTTAATTTTTGATCAAAACTTTTTTGACACAAAAGTAAATTTCAATTGAATCATAAAAAGCAATGAAAATGCAAAATCATTCATACCTTTCATTATATATAAATTACGTAAACTTTACGACAGATATTCAAAGCCTTACTACTAATTATGTAACGAATATAAGGTTAGGGGTTAAGGATTAGCGTTCAAAAAACGTTAGACACCGGTTCACGTGTAAGGTCTGGGTCTAAAGGGTCTAAAAGAGCACATTTAAGTGTTACATAATTTGTGGACAAAAACCAATTGAAATCTCAATGAAATAAAGGATAAACACATATAAAGCAATACTTTATGAATGAATGAAAACAAAACAGAAAATAACGATAATATCAAAACTCAATAAAAAGTAGAAATCATTTGATTGTATTTGAGGATTGACTTAATATAAAAAACATTTGTTCATATCTCGCAGAAATGCCACTTCACTCGCACTCTCAGTCACTTCACTCGCATAACCATTCAGTGCCACTACAACTGGTGCAGAACAACATTCAGGTGGAGCCCATGCAATTGGACGGCATGGCAGGGATTGGACTGATGGACGACAACGAGAGCGCAGACAACGGAGACTCGCATCATAATAACGGTAACCAGAATATGACGTCTTTTATGGTGGAAAACGCGAACTTGGATTTGGAGTCGTACAGCAATTCGTATATAGGTTTGGCCCGAATTAATAGATTGCTCTTTATTGCCGACCATTGCAATCAACTCAGGACTGAGGCCTTGAAAATGGCTCTCAATTACGTAAAGGACAGCACTTATAACGTCAATATTTATACACAAATATATCGTAAATTAGCCGATGCTTTGGCTATGAATGGAGTCAATCCCGAGTCAGTGTTGGGTCCGATTGACGGCAATTGGATTGAGACCAAGACAAAGAAGGCGGCGCTTAAACTGGAGAAGTTGGACACTGACCTCAAGAACTATAAGTCTAACTCTATTAAAGAGAGTATACGCAGAGGTCATGACGACTTAGGAGACCATTATCTCGATTGCGGAGATCTGAGTAATGCTCTCAAATGCTATTCCCGTTCGAGAGACTACTGCACGAGTGGTAAACATGTGCTTAATATGTGCTTAAATGTGATCAAAGTTAGCATTTATTTGCAAAACTGGTCGCATGTGTTGACATATGTGGCAAAAGCTGAGGGCACTCCAGAATACAGCAGTGCTTCGAGTATTGCTACGCGACTGCACTGCGCCGCCGGTCTCAGCGATTTGGCCTCAAAGAAGTATAAGAACGCCGCCAAACACTTTCTGGCGGCTAATTTTGATCACTTCACTGCAGATTATGGCGAAATGTTGAGCGCTAACAATGTCGCCATTTATGGAGGACTTTGCGCTTTAGCCAGTTTTGATCGAAACGAATTGCATAAGAATATTATTTCAAACTCTGCCTTCAAATTGTTTCTTGAATTAGAGCCACAATTACGTGACGCTATCACTAAGTTTCACGATTCAAAATATGCCAATTGTTTGTCAATTCTCGACGAACTCAGAGATAATCTCTTATTAGACTTATATCTCGCACAACACGTCAATGTCTTGTATTCACACATAAGAAATCGAGCGCTTATTCAATACTTTTCTCCTTATTTATCAGCGGATATGAATAAGATGTCAATTGCTTTCAATACAAATGTCGGTTCACTAGAAGACGAACTCATGCAACTCATACTTGACGGACAAATTCAGGTTCGGTCACATCATTGCCATATCTTTCTCATTACTTATTAAATACATTTCAGGCGCGTATCGATTCTCATAATAAGATTCTATACGCAAAAGATGTCGATCAGAGAACTGTAACTTTCGAAAGAGCTTTAGATATGGGCCGAGAATGGCAGCGAAGAACCAAAGCTTTGATATTGAGGTCAGCGATGCTGAAGAATGGTCTGATTCAAGTGAAATGTCCGCAACCATCGAGAGGTGATGACAATACTCCAACTGGTTCTTCGAACGCAGCCTCTGGTTCGTGCACTTCCAATATTCCTCTCGGATCTCAAAAATAATTTGAGGTAAACTCTGAGTCAAAGCCTGTTTCTTATTTTTAATACAAATTATTAATTTTCAGATTTTCTCATAAAGTGTTATGTGATTCACTTTTTGCAGACAATCCAATGGTAACCAAATCTTCAGTTGAATGAAAGCTAGAATTTATGCTCATTTTTGTAATTTCATGCTTTATATTATTGTATATATAAATAGAATCTTCTCTCATGTGTACCAAAAAAATTGATTTGATTTGTCTGATATCAGAAATTATAAGTTTTGATGCTTAACAATGTTGTTATTGTTAATTCATTTTAATTCAATTTGACTCATAATTCTAAACTTAAGTCTAATTAATAGTCTAAACATATTACTAAATTTTGATCCTATTTTTGAAGAATACATAGTTTCAAAAGGATTATAATTTTTTATGAAAATTTGCTGATTTTTAGGTATAGAAAATAGTTATTAACCTCTGATTTATGTTTGGTTAATAACTGACAATTGTATTAAATAAACTGTAATTAAAAATAAGCGAAAATCATTTGAGTAATGCCTACTATTCCAAGGATGCCAATTAAGCACCAAACTTAACATTTGTGTTCTCCTATATTATATAATTTACTGTTTCTTTTTAATAATAACATACCGTAAATATTCAAAAATTATAATCAAATGTACGAAAACTAATAACGGCCAACATTTTTATGTCAATTTCAAGAATGTTATAACGTGTTAATTAAGTCCTAAAAAGTTTTTTGAATCTGTTACTAAACACTCGCGGGTAAGTTAAAAATTGTTATCGAAAGGTTCTTATGTTTAAAGTCTAATAACCGCTGTCACCCACTGTCCGATGCCGTGCTATTCTTTCAAAAGTATGCGGTTCGCGGCGGACCTATTCTTGGGTTCGCAAAAATTCACTTTTGAAGCAATAATGAATGCATAGTCGACTGCTATTATATAATAGGAGTGTTATAATTGTATCTCAATATCAGGTATTACTATGTCGTCATCTATTGTAAGAATATATCCATAAAAAGGGTGTTCTTATAAGCTTTACGTGCAATCAAAACAATATTAAATAACTTATGAATTAGAGTTTTGCTATACTTTTAATAAATACTTTAATAAAGATTAATATGAAAACAGTTGAATGGATTGCCGATGAAGTCAGTGGTCAAACAGTTCTCGATATCAATAAAAATGTGAGTTATCTTTAATTTAATTAAATATTACAGACAGTTGAGTGTTATGTTGCTCTTTAGTCTTCACCGATCGGGTGTTTGTCTGTCTATTCATTTAAAGCATTTTTGCGTACAATTGGTCTCAAAGTAGTTTTCGAGATATTGTATCCAAAAAAGTAATATATATTCAAAACCTTTTAATATTGGGTCAGTTTAGTGACGACTAAACCTAAACCCAACTTCACCCAAATGACTGAACCCAAGCAAATAGAGATCAGACCTGATCTCAACTTTGACCTAATAGTGAGCGTTAGTGTATTGCAAAGCAAAGTATCAACTCTTGAATTATAATGATTTTGAAGAAAATTTAGTTAAAAATGAAGTTTGAAATCCAATGAGTTTTTGACCCCCTCTCAAATTTAGTGAATTATCAAAAACTTTTTCACATAAAATATTACTTTAATAACAATTTTATTAATACAACTTTTAAATAAGTATTAACTCTTTTAGGTGATGTTGGCCCGCGTTTTGCTCGTTTTGTTCGCACGTTAGCGGACATGACCTGGCAGGTCGATGTCGAAACCATGAGCGCAGGTCAAGGGTTCGATCGCCCCGAGCGCGTCGAAGCGCAATGGCTCCCAGTAGTGCGTTGCGCGAGTTTCGCTCGGATTGCCGTTTTCCCAGCGGTCCGACTGGTAGAGGAAGATCTCGCCACCAGGCCACGGAAGCGTC